>JAQGAY010000366.1:0-29991 GCA_034698085.1 Polydesmus angustus | reverse complement strand
GGGGTTGAGTGTAATTTGATTAATACAGTCATGTACTCGACATTTTTAATATGTTCTGCAAGTATTTTGTTTCGTCACAGCCAATTAATTATCACTTATCTTTCCGGAGATTACTACTCATACCATAATTTAAGTTTAATTAAGAGCAATTAAAGAGTACCATTATTATTATTATTTCTTATTTAATAAACTCTTCCTTTATTTTTAGTTATTACATAAATAAATTCGCAATTTACAGATGACCTATCCATTTCATTCGTAGGATTGCGTGCGAAAATTAATTTTCTTTTCGCTAGACCTAGCTGCATGACACTTTTATTCTTATTCTGTGATAATTACAGTAAAAAGAGCATGAGTGTAATCAAAAGGAAATGTTTTATCCCGCTATTCGATACACGATCTTTAAAACAATGTGATTTTGCACGCATTCCAACCATGAACGAGCGAAGAAAATAATAATTTATTTGGAAATGCTGACCATCAAAGATGAACCGGAAACAGCGAGTTAGAGATCGGTGAACAGGAACACTCTCTAAACGTAATTTGTGTTCTTTTGTTTTTTTTTTTTCTTTTTCCCCCCTTAAAAAACATTTCAAGATTTCGGTTAACAACAAAATCCCCGGTTATTTTTAAATAATTCATCAAACGTGGCTCACCTGAAAAATAAACCAAGTGCAACATTTTCCAGATGATTATGTTTGTTTACTGTAATTTTGGCGACCTTCAATCTTTAATTTGAAAGGTAAAATTTTTATAAAAAATTGCTTTCACTTTATAACGATTTTTCAGGCAACAAAATAATAGTGTATAATATAAAATAATGCGCACTCTGTTACGCAGATTGTTTTTGGAAGTAAGAAAATAATAAAAAAAAATTTTATTGCCTATCAACTTCCTGGTCACTGCATCACCATTAGACCATGAACGGAAAGAAAATGTTTTAAAGTAAAAAAAAAAATAATATCGTTTTCCTTATCAAAAATCTCAAAAACTCCGGAAATCATATGTTTGTTGGCGAAGTGCATCTTTATCTGACCGACAGGGTCAAAGTTATACCATTAGCCTAGATTAGGCTTTCAACGCTGAAATTCCAACAAGCTTCTTCAACTTGAATTATTTTATTATTATTATTTTAAAATTCCAATCGACGTGTTGTCGTCCCCTTTTGTTGTCATGGTCAATTCAAAGTGACATGTGATGAAATTATCAATTGTTTGTATAAATATTAAAATAGAGGCCAAACATGTAGTGACCATCCCAAACACTATTATTCGAAAAAGAAGAAGAAAAAAACAGCAACAATAATAATAATAATAAAATGATGAACACACATTGTTTATATTTTTCACCGCTTTAATTCTTATTCAACTTTTTGCGTGTCCTACTATGAACTTCAAATCGATTTACATTATTGTAATTCAACGCCCTTTGATGATGGAGCAACGCTCTTGAAATTTCAAACTAGCAAACAATTTTTTAACCTCTGCGGCGACTACGCCAGCAATTAAATGTTGGACGCCTACAACATACAATGCGGTGAGCAAATATTTTAACAGTTACAAGCTAAAATAATATAATAATCATCTTCAACAAAAAAAATGCATGCAGTACGGTATTCAAAAACCCACTATAATTATTAGAACTTTGTGAACAATTATACGCCTTATTTCATTCACAATGTGATTTATACTGATAGTTATCGGTGAAAACATACATGAATAACAGATGATAAGAAGATTAATATGTAAATATTATTGAATTAAAAATTTCGGGAGTTTTTTTTTTTTTTTTTTTTGATTTTCTTTCTTATCTCTTGCCTATTTATGATTCATTGTGCAGAACTGTCATTTTAAAAACCAGATGACAACACGTGACGTGAGTGTAAACACAACTTTTTTTTTAGTAGAACTTGTGATGTCAAGATAGAAAATTGCCCACGCAATACGACTTACATATCGATACATTATTGTGATTAGATATTATTTTACCTTCAATTTCGACTTGGAAACTTGTCCACATTTATTCTCGTCTAAAAAGTCGAAAGCGTACCATAGAGCGGCCGTTGCATCAATCGCCAGGGCAGTCATTGTGCGCGTCTCGTCGCGATATCCAAAATTACTCGAATGTTAAATTAAAACGGTTATTAACTGCTGTACACCATTCGAGACGTTTGTCAGAAAACTTTTGATTGTAAGTTCAACACTACCGATTTTAGTTACATTTACTTCTTCATAGAATTCACTCACTCCCTTTCCCTTTCATGAGCGATAAAGTGAAAACCCCATTGACCAAAGCCGCCGCACTCACTCAACTGGCGCCGCCTTTATCACGCCCTCATTAGCGCCATCTATCGTCACGTCGGTTAACCAGACATAGCTACAGTAGGAATTATTATTAATGAAAGAAGAATTTTTATAAAAATTATTTCCTTCTTCTTATAAATTTTTGTCAAAAATTTAATGATTTTTCTCTGACCTAACATTCATTAAAGTTATAAAACGCAATCGACTTTAAACAACCGCATTACTCACATACCGTCACTATAGTAAATCAAATACTGTACACCGGAAAAAAAAATTTCTTAGAAAAATCACTTGCTAACTACAACGTAATTAATTACGTTGATCAATGACGCTGAAAGAGGAAATAAATTTTTGTAGTGCTATTAAATTGTTGATTTGCAATCTGAAATGCGTAACGCGTCATTTAAATCACGGCGAAACCTTAAATTTTTTCATTTAAAATTATTATAATCAAAATGAAAAATAAACAAAGATTTAAAAGTAAAGCTCAAAACTGAAATCCGCAATTCTTGGCTTAATAATTTTCAATTTAATTTTTTTAATTGCGATTAAAATTCGACAATTATTATTAATTTAACTCAACTCTAATTTACTTGTTTAATATACAATGCAGGCAAAACATTAACGCGTTAAAGATTACAAAAAAAATATTCAAAGTGTACAACTAATCATTTACTTCAGCTCGAAACTTCAACCAAAAAATTTAGTGGAAAAAAAACATTTATACAGTTAACAAAATTTGACTTATAAAAGTAAATGGAATGAAATCGTGTTCAATAGTACTGAATTTATTTTATGACTTATAATAATTATTGAATGACCTAAGCACGCATGTGACAAGATTATAGAAAATATTAAACACTAACAGCAGCAAATAATTAAAAAAAGATATCGGGCAGTCAACAAAAGAACGACTTACATTCTACCATATAAAAAAATCGCTATTCCTGTTCTTTATACATTTTAAATGTGTATAATTTATATCTTACTTATTAATCTTTGTTTTATAATATTTATATAATACCGTTCTCATATACTATTTATTTGTAATGGTGACCAGATACATGATGGATTTGAAGGCCACAAATGACGTTACATTTAATGAAATGGAATAGAACTTGAAACATTCTTAAAATTTGGTTTTACACAATGATTCGAATTTAAACGACTAAGAATTATTACTTCACTATAAATTTTTGGATTCAGTTAAGCACAGGCATGAAAGAAAATCAAATTTAAAAAAAGCAACAAAAATTAAAATGATTTCCTCACAACAATATTTTATTTGTGAACCATTCTATAATAATGCGGAAAGTGCAAATTTCATCCAAAATTTTCTCACCGGCTTCTAAGCATTCAAGAAAATCATTCATCCATTTCATAATTTGAATTTATTCACACGAGTAACGAAACTTCGAGCAAGGCAAAAATCAACTGCATTTAAATAATTTACTCAATATATCGCAAGTGTTTATGCAACCTAAATTTTTTAGTATGTTCTAGAACTTTTTTTTTTTCTTTTTTAAATAACGTAATTATGTCAATAAAAATATACGACAAGTTAAACCAACAATGAAAAATAATTAAGAATAGTTTTCTACTCCCGCAAGAGTTGAACGTAATAAATTTCTTATCAAGCGGCATTAAAGTGGGAGTCGAATTCTACTTGTAAATGAAAACAAGACGAATTTACCCCTCTTTATTCCCCCTCCCCCCCGGTTTACCGTCAATGAAACCCGACTATCACTATGCCAACTTTACCTTTTTCCCTTGCTTAACTCCTACATCTTTTTGCGCTGCTTAACTGTTTAGTAATTTCTATGACTATGAAATTATGTCACCGACGCGATACCTTTCACATGCTGTAACCTTGATAATTCGGTACTCCTGCATTTGGAACTCCATATGCCCCGTAACCCTGATAACCAGGAGGCAACATTCCAGGACCGGCAGTAATCATTAGCTGAGGTTCATCTGTAATATTATGATGATTGATCAAATTAAAAGAAAAAAATGTAATAAATTTTTTTTAGCAAAAGCTTACTGAAAACTAAAGGTTTCTCGCCATGAACAGCACTTTCTTCTAGACGATTCGTTTCAGCTTCTTCTAGCTTGTCAACCTACAAAAATAAATTTAGATTAAATAATTCTAATCAACTCGAAATATTATTACTTTTGTAATGTATTCCCTCATAACTTGAATCATATACGGCATAGCAAAGTCCATAATGTTATGTCTCCATGCCAACTCTAAAATAACATCGGGATGTAAAAGGTCGTAGCATTGGAATAAGCTGGCCGCAAAACACTCAAAATTTTTCTCTTCCAAAAACCATGCTAAAAGTTGTTCAGCTATATCAGCCGTCTTTGATTCAGCCGCATACTCAATCGCATCCTACGGGGAGGAACGACAATAAATTATTAGCATCTGCATAATTTCAGATATCATTATTCTTACCTTAAATAAGCGATCTTTTTTACACAATTCGACGGACTGCTTCCATCTGTTGTTTCCTTTATATAAATATGCGGCAATTCTCCTAAATTCGATGAGTTCATGCTTTTCTAATTTCTGCGCCAGTGCAATAGTATCGAAGTTATCGAAAGCGTCGATAGACGTCCTCAGCCCTTGATAATCTTCCTCAGCTATTAGGAGGTTGTTGAGAGCCTCATTAATGGCTTTGTTGTTTAGACTCTGAACAGACCGCAAGTACGGCTTAACTAGTTGAAGATTGTTGGTCTAAAAATTCCACAACATTAATAATAAAAAAAAACATCCAAAATATTTTTTTTTACCTTAATAAAAAATTGAACGCTCCTAGTATGATCCATTCTTGGAGCAAGAACAATAAGTAGGTCATTCAATAACATTGGTTTAAAATCCAAATAAAATTGAATTGCTTTATAATAAAGTTCTATGTTGGCGACTTTGGTAATAACTTCTTTAAAGTGTCCTTCTCGCCACGCTTCTGTTGGATGGCTCATCATAGTAATCGCCGCGTTATCATATTCTTCATATTTGTCAAAGAGAAACACTAGTTCTGCCCATAAATGAGCTTGCTCGGCAGCTCTTAAAACCTATAATAAAATTGTATTCGTGTAGCAGTTCAAACCTATAATAATAAACAACTTATTACCTTTGGAATGTTTACTCTTGACCAAAACAGTTCTAAATGTTCCTTCATCTTGGAGGGTTTATATTTTGAATATAAAATTGCCAGCTCAGTGAACATACCCATATGAGCGCGTTCCAATCCTTAAAAATTTCAAACAATTTAAATCTGTACTCAAGAGTAAAAATTAAAAAATTTAATGCCTAAAGCCGCTTCCAAGAGATTGATCAACTCATCAAAATAACCCCTATCTTGGTAATAAGTAATTAAATCGTCAAGCTCATCGGCGTGAACAACGATGTGAAGTCCACACATTTGAGCTAATCGAAATTCCTCACTATCCACACAAGCGAAACAAACCTGCAAGAGAAAGTTTAGAGAACCTTAAAAAAACCGCTGAATAAAGCAGAACTCACTTCTTTCCACGTTCTTGTGCTATTAGCTTTACGGGCACTATCAACAGCACCTTGGAATTCCTTCAAGTGAACAAGTGTGATAGCTAACCGGGCAAAATTTGATACATTATTATAAAGTAATTTTGCTGCATCGTACATTCCAGCTTCAAAGCAACGATCGCCAATCTATTTAAATAAATTGAATTAGTAATGCATGCATAGTATTTGAAATTAAAATTAGCATATACCTTTTGAACATCAGCGTGATTTGGTCCAGATATAAACTCTTCTAAATCAGCTAATCTATTAGTTTTAGCATAAGCAAATATAAGTTCCGATTCAACGTAAGATTCTCTAGCCTTTTTACGCGCCATTTGAAGATAACGAACAAGATCTTCCCAACTTCCTATAAAATAACCATCTTTTAACATTTTGAAAACTTTCAAATAGATTAAAAGTAACTTACTAGTTTTATGCGCCGTTTGTACAACATCCATATACGCAGAAGGATCGTCAGCTTTGATAAAAGAATCGATAGCTTCTTTCACCATTCCATGCTGGAGCTGAGCGGAAGCTAAGAGACTCCATACAGCAGGCTGATTACATCTTTCAGCAAACTCATAAGCCCGATCCAGGTTTTGAACGTGTTCAATTAGTACCTTGTGAAGCAAATACAATTTGTTTTTACAAAAACGCGCAACTAGAAAAATCTATTGATGTATTACTTGTATCGCAGAAGTATTAACATCAAACTTCTTAAAAATGGCAAAAGCTTCTTCAAAAAGTTCGCTATTTATTGCAATACTGGCTATATCTGGAGCATCATAATTATCAAGTCTATTAATATATTCCATAACTCTTGTTCGATCAGCTTTAATAGCTGTAAGAATTAAGAGATTTTGCAGATTTCTAAAACAAATTAAAAATCAGTAAACAAAATAGCTAATTTTTAAATTTAAAAATAACTACCTATGATCACTAAACACTGAATTCTCAAGAACGATCTTCTCCAAAAGTTCGATCAACTCATTAGGCAAATCAGCAGTCATAAATGCTTTAACAGTAACAGAAATATCTTCTGGATCTTGAGTTTCGGACAGTGCAGTTTGAACAACTTGGTCAATCAATTGCCTTCTGTAAGGATTCTCTTCATTAAGAACTTCAGCCCAAAGTTCAGCGTCTCGTCGTTTAACCAAATAACGTGCTTCACTTTTAAACAACGAGTTTTCATTGCACACCTGCACAATAATCAAAACAAGTTTAAAATTTCAGTTGCAATATCATTTTACGAATGCATTTACATTAAACAATTCGCGATCACACTGGCCACGCTCATATGCTACGCACGCCAAATGAGGATCCCTTTTTTCACAATATTTTCCCACTACTCGACTATCGTAAAACTGATTTTCTCTAAAAAAAATACCAAAATTAGTAACAATGCTCCAACAAAAGCTGGCTTTAATTACCTTAAAAAGCGCTCAGGATTATTATTACTATCGATATAAATTTTAGCCAAGGCGTTGTGAGTTGCAGGCTCAATGCACCCTTCGTGGATCCTCATTTCAAGCCAAGTAAGAATCAATTTCAGCCTAACAAAACCAATTAAAAATAAATACTGTATAAATAACTAAATACTTATAATATTAAAAAAATACCGGTTTCTTTTTTCAACTTCTTCTACAAGCTCGTCTGTTGAAAATTGTCCCCTTACAACCATTATCAGATTTTTTATAACATCTTCGGAACAATCTACGTCCAGCAGACCTCCAACAACCACCGGTAATCGTGAAGGATTAACCTACAAAAATATTCAAATTTATAAAGTACTAAATATGAAAATAATGAATATAATTTACCTTTTGAACGTATATTTCAATATATTTCTGTAAACTATTTCGATAGAGATACAGGACTAAATCATGAACAAAATCGAATCGATCGCAAACGATGATAAGGGGCAACTGATCTGTTAGTTTTGCTTCCTTTAAGAAGTTCTTCACACGTTCTGGATTGAAGCAATTACTCTCTCGACAAATTCTTTCTACTTCTTTAATTTGACCCGTTTTACAAGCAGCCTACAATTACAATAATAATTAACATAAAAGTAATTAAAGTAATAGAACGAGAAAATGTAAGCTGCACAACGATGAGTTTAAACATTAACGTTTAATCTCTTGTCTAGGCAACTAAATTAATTTTGGAGTTTTCAAAACGTTATAAATACATATACATTATAGCGATCTGCAAGCTCCGTTTCCTGTATCAATTTTAAAAAAAATTTACCTGGATGTACTTGAAATGAACTTCAGGATCTTGACTAAAATTAACAATTGAACCAAGGAAATAGAATAAACCTAAAAATTAAATTAATGTTTTTAAAAATAAATTCAATTTCCTTTAATTATCATCAAACTAACCTTCATAACTTTTAAACGATTCGAATAAATCTATTAAGCCTTGAGTGCTCAATTGTTCATAATATTTAGTAGCCACTTGAACACAAATTTGTAAATTCTGTCGAATGTTAGCTTGAAGCATAGCTTTAAGGCATTCTAACGAATCTTCAACTGACAATGAACCAAAAAAATTTACGAGCCACTACAAATAAAAATTTTAAAGATTAGATCAAAAAAAACCTTTTAAAAAATTAATTTAAATTTACTTCAGCATTTAGTAAATGAGTATGTACAACAGCTCTCTTAACGTCATACAAATCAGTATAATGTTCTAAAGCCTAGAAAATTTACTTGTTTAAAACATTAAGTATTAATTAAATTTAAAATCTTTATACTCTCTGCAGCAATCCAGCCTTTTCGCACAATTGAGCAATGTGAGCTCGATCATAATGAGTGAACATTTGATTACCTAAAATAGCATCAGCAACCTACATCAAAACAAAAAGTCATTGGAATTCAATTTAGATCAAAATAAAATAAACCTGTGGAGCAGACAATAAATTCATTTCAAGCAATCTAGTTTGTAAAGGTCCTTCTGCAGGTCTATTATTTTTCAAAGCATCTAGTAGGAAAGCCGTACATTGTTGAACCAAATTATGCTCCATAAAAATGTCCACAATCTAATTACACAAAACCATTAAAAATATTACCAAATGACCGAAAAATATTTAAAACTTGCCTGATTTATATCTGCCAACGGTTCTTCATCCTGAATTAGCATTTGGGCGAAGTGCAACCCTTGGTCAGGGTTAATTCTCATAACATTCCGTAATAAATAAACATAATCAGGAGTATAGCCAACTTTCTTGGCATATAAAACTATTTTAGGAAATTGGCCAGTTTCAGCAAAGCATTGAATGACCTAATAATTACCAACAGTAAATAAAAGATTTTAAATTACAATTTCATCCCACCTTATTGGGAACATTGGCGCGTAAATAAACTGATAAAGCTAACGTCAGATCGGCTTGCTTCACAAGATCGCCCAATTCTTCACTACATTCCAACTAGAAATTAAAAACACAAATAAAATTTAAAAAAAAACTTTTAAATACTGTAGAAATAAAGTTGACTCGCCTTATCTTCTTTCAACCATTTTTCCAAAAGCTGCTTTCTTCCTTGTTGTAAAACAGGCCTACATAGCTCAAGAGACTCAAATTTGTTCAGTTGGCCTTGATCAAGCAAGATACCAAAATATTGCAATAAGGGAGAAGTTGTTCCCTGTTGAGATGGCACGGTTTGGAAGCGCTGGATTGTCTGAGGAGTTCTCAGTATACCCTTAATATTTAAAAAGTTAAAGTAAAAATACAGCAAGGTAATTACATGAAAAACAATACTTTTGGAGCATTTGCAGCTACTTTAGCTGCCTCTGCATATTGACCGCTTGAAAATAATGAGTTAAATTTGCGAACGAATAAATCTTCTGCTCCAGCCAAGTTGTTCCTCACAGCCATGCGCAAAGCCAGATCAGGATTTTGCAATACGTTAGTTATATACGGAATGATGCTTTCTTCGTCTACGCTAACTGATAGGACTTGACCCTTACGATTAACGCCAATTATTCCGCTACTGGCATCATGAGGAGCAGTAACAAAAATAGTATCGCCACTAATTCGGTTCATGTATATGCAGATTCCAGTTTCGATGTCGTACAAATGAACATAACCGTATTTCGTAATTAGATAGATAACATCATGTTTTGCACTTGTCTATAAAAAAAATATACGCATTCAAATTTTTAAAAATTGCTTTCCTGGTATTGATCAGTGCTCCACTCACTTGCATAGCAACTGGAAAATCATTCTGCGCTTCAGGAGGAAAAAAAACTTCTACGGCCTTTTTAGTAAAAGCTTGATTTCCAGTAGGAGCTTGCCCGACTTCAATTATATGCAACTTTTAAAAATAAAAATATATTCAATTATCTATAAACAAAATTATTTAATAAATAAAAATTTACTTTTCCACCCTGAGCCGTTCTCACTGCGAAACTGAACAAAGTTGACGTTTCCGGGTTTCCTTCCATTTTAAAAGCTGCAAAAGCAGCTGCATGCCCTTCGATTGGTTGACTCACTTTTCTTTCAACAGAATATAATTGCATGGCTCCAATCACCCGATTTTGCTATAATAAAAAAAAAAAAGAGTATATATATCTATATATAATACATTAATTAATTTCCACAATAAAAAAACCTACTAACCTGAGCAGAAATACCAATCAATAAAAGCCATAATAATTTTGGATCAGTGCGATAATTTATAATTTGACAACCGTTTAAACTTGCATGACGATCGAACATTTTCAACGGCAGAGAATCGCCTGTCAAAAACACAATTATAAAAAAATCAAATGAGTAAATAAAAGTGGAATACCTTCCATGCCCCAATGATAAACGGCACCCTCAGTCACAAGAGCTACTGTGTTCACAGAAATCCATTTCCAGAAAATGACGTCTTCTGTCATGGTGTGAGCCTTCATTTTACTCTTCATTTCGATATTAAAAATTTGCAACGTCTTAGCAGCTAGATAAAAAACAGATCTTATTAAAAGAATAACGTTCATTTAAAAACCAAACACACAATTACCTTTTAAAGCTATAACTTTGCTGGTAGGATTCATTATTGCCGAGTCGGCAGATATAGGTCTTCTAATTGGATTTGTAGCATCATTCATGTCAATTATCACTACCTGAGCAGATTCTCCAACCTTTTCTCTGACACAGATGAACTTGTCAGATTCCATCGTCAAGGTATTAAATCCAATGTTCGCCGCATTTATACCAATGTTCGTCAACTAGAAAAAAAATCGACAAATAAGAAATTAATTACAAATTTTTAAATAATGGCAGAATTTCACACTCAATAACAAAAAAAAAAACTGTCAGCTGCTTTGCAATATGAAATTTGTTAAGCACATCAAATTTTCAGGAAGCCATGTTACACAATTTGGTTCGGTTAGTTTACAATAGAATAAACCGTGTCAACCTTTTGTCCAAACACCGTTAAGCTCAAGCGTAAAATCAAGCATTATTCACAAAAGTCAATAGAAAAGCAAAATCTCATCTAATAATTATTTAGCTAATCTGGTACAACACAAGTAGAACAAAAATCAATAATGTTAAAAAAAAAAACAACAATACAGTATTATGAAAAATATTAAAATATTTAAAATGATTTTACGAAAGGGTTATTAACCTAAACTAAATCCGAAAACAATCAAGGTCGATTTACCGGTGAAGGGCAGGTAAGTTATTCAAGGTTATAATGGGGTCAACAAATGCTCTCACCCACAACAATCAACTCATCCGAATTTATAGACTTTTAGTTTAAAATAACTTTAAAATATTATGTGATCATGTGGTAAAACAAAATTAAAATCTGCCTGTCAAAATTCATGACATGAAACAATTTTGTTCAAGTTAACTCGGCTATTATGCTGAAAGTTAAGTTACACAGACAGGCAAACGATTGTATTGTACCTCGAACTCGTAAAAGACTTCAATACAATTTATTTAAAATCTTAATTTCCTAAATGGTCCAAAACTCTAAAATTAATAAAAATCACCTAAATGTATTGTACTAATATTAAATGTCATTGTATTATTTTAATGGTGGTATTTAAAACTCAATTTAAATTTGCATTCTTTAAAACGCCCAGAGTTCTGACATTTCGACAAAAATTTTACTAAATAAGCATTAAAATTTCATTAAATTATAGAGGTTTTCAATTTATATTTAATTACATACAGTAATAAGCTTTGATAAATTTAAAAGAGGAAATACTAAGTTAAAAATTAAATTTAAAAAAAAAGCCAAAATGTAGTCATGCTGCTGAAGGTTTTCAGTTTCGTACAGTAATGGAAAAGGTCACAGTGAACCTCCAATGAGTTTGATAAGTTCATAGTGCAAAATATTACATTTTCCACAACTCGAATCTACAGTAGACCTTTCAACAATACAAAATACTTTTTCAGGTTAAAATAAAATCCAATTTTTGTCCACAAAAACATACACCGTAACCCTGATATTGTAATAAAGGGGAAAATACTGACAGATTGCAATAAATCATAAATAGCATTTGGTAATCTGTACCATATTCCTCTTAATTCGACACTCCCTAAATTCTTATTCGCGCTATTAATTATCAACGTTACGCTCAACGAATTTTTAAAAGTTTTGACCATTTCTTTCGTCTTTTAATATATAAAAGTACAAAATGAATTAGTGCTTTAATGTATTTAATGGGGGCGTATGAAGAAACGAGGGCCAGCTCATGAATGAAATGGATCACTCTACACTGTCAAGAAATGTCAATAAAAACTGAATCTGCTTTTTCTTTTCTCACCTGTAAATGCTCCTGGAATTTTATCGGCAGCACCTGCGCCATGATGGACGGCAAGAAATTCACCTCGCCAAAACTCTTTTTAATCTACTTTGATTCTTCTTTTGAGACACAAACCCGACCTCAATCGATACCGGTTCTTCACTGCGTTCTCTGCAATCGTCAACTGTCAAGATGGCCGACGCCGGCGCTTATCATTGGCAACAATATAGTCCCAGGTTAAACAATGTCCAATCAAACAATTCCGAGTCCTTTTAATGACTTTTTGCTTATTATATCACAATTTCAAATTAAATTATCAGTATTTATGCTTGCAATATTAGTATTTAATCCGACAACAAAAAGATAACGCGTCATCGTTCGAGCGCTGATACAGAAGTCACGTTACCGGAAATGAGTAAATCGGCAAACAAAAAAATGTATTTATGGGCACTTCGACCTGAGCCACATGAGTAATCTACGGGAATTCTTCTAGTGAATGAACGGAATTAAAAGCTGAAATACTCTTTTACCAATTCATGAAAGTTGAAACGCTCAAAATGTAAACTATGACGCTAGGGTTTAAAACATTATTTTATTTGTTTGCTTTTTTTAAAAAACAAATTAATAATTGATGATTTTTGAAAAAAGTGTTTGGCTAACGTCATGTGGAGACGAAATGTTTGACGGAATAAAAAATAAACCTTATGAATAATTATTATTATCATCATCAAAATCAAACAATAAACATCGACAAAACTGCGTAATTTACTAATATTGTCCATACAAGCTTAGTGGAGGATTGCTACAAGGAACATTAAAAATGTTACCGGTATGTAAATATTTTTTTAAAATTCGTATTTAGACATTCAGGTCGGACAAATGTGTATTGAGGTATATGGCTTGTCAGCAATATCCTTGCATGAAATTACAAAAATTTACTGTATTTAACGGAAAATGGTTAGGCCTAGTACTATGGTGCGCATAAACAATTCAAATCTGTGGTTAAGTGTAGACCGTAGGTCCGTAACAGTAATTTAAATTTTTTTTAAAAAATAAACCAGTCATCTAGATTCTAGATGATAGGCTACTTTCAAAAATGGCATTTTAATGATACTGTATGTCATTGTCGACCATAATTAGCCTATAATATGGCCAAGATCCAAGATAGGCCTACACCAATGATATAACAGCTGATGTGCGCAGCTCAGTAAAAGTCGTCAATTATTGAATTTGTGATTTAATTGTAATGATGTCTTTGTAATCAAAACATTTAGAAATTTTATTTTACATTAAAGTTAGCCATAACCTAAGTTATTTTTACTTTAAATGTTTTAGGCTGTTGATTTGGTTGATTTAATTAGTAGGCCTAATTCATATCGGCTACGATCGCTCACTCTTCACCGAGACAAAATTATCCCGTGGCAAAATTATTTTTAATTTTTTATAACATTTTATTTTTTTACATAGTAATAATTGTTAATGATCATTTTAATGAGTATAAATTCTATCATAACGTTAACTACTGTTAGAAATTAATTGAAAATTGTATAAAATGTACGTTCAATAAAAAAGTAATTAAAAGCAAAAAGGTTACGCAAGACGCAATGACAAATCCAATTTAAAAAATTGGCGTCATTATATAGATTTAGTAGCAAATATAAGTTCGAGAAGTGGGGTTCAGTTTATAACGGCAACATAATCTCGTAGAATCACACAAAGTACCTATAAATAAAACAATAAAAATTAAATTCAAAACATTTACCGGCGTATTGTACATGTATGTAGGCCAATATTATTACTAGACGCATTTAAACATTTTATCAGTAATTTAGGATACAGTTACAAGGCCGACATAAAAATTACTACGGTATAATATTATTACACACCTTCTTGTTCTTCTTGACAGCGAGTTGAATTCGAAAGATCAATTGCATCAGAAGGTCCCGGACATTGTTCTTTTAATAAAAAAAAATGCAATGTCAAACATTTAATAAAACTCAATTAAAAGCCGTTTTTACTTCCAGAAGTGGCTGCTCTTTTGTCCAGACTTCGAGCCACCGAGCTTGACGTTTGGAAAACAAAACAAACACATAATAATAAAATGGTTCCAAAAATTATAGTCTTCATTCTAATTTAAATAATACGTACGGTAATTAAATTATTTTACAACATATTAAGTGCTAATACATTACTTTTTTTCTTGGCCTCAAAATCAGAATTATTTTTTTAAAAATGCAAATATAATGCGTCGATCGGACAGGTAGTTCGCACGTTCTCTAACCTTAACCATCAATAAAATAAATTCGCAATTCACACTCGGTAGAGAAGTCAAAGTAAACTTCCGCTAAAACCTGTTGGTGACGCATTGCTTTTAATAGCTCGAGGAAAAAGGTTGTACATTAATTTTACAGCATAATTATTAATCATTATCCTGGTACTTAGAAAATTAAATATCATAAAATGGCACCAAATTTTGAAAAGTTTAGCAATTACAGCGCGCGGGAGAAAAAACAAACAAATGTAATAATAATTATATATATTTAATTACGATTATAGTAATTACATTATTAGTAATTAAGATATTATTTTAGTCTATTTAATTATAACGGAAAATTTCCCCATAAAGTAAAAAATTTTAAACAAAAATCACATTTTAATTGCAGTTTCTAATATTTCCCCCTTCATTTTTGACGTGAATGTACAGTATTGGTTATTAAATCATTATGATCATCACACACACACATAAACTGGAGCAAAAAAGTTAATAAATCCGTTATATGGGCAGCATGTCTGACCAACTTGGCATTTCATAATCTCTCGACTATTTTTATTATCTAATTCACAACGCGATGCATTGAAAACATCAAAGCTGTCAGGAAAACTAGGTGGACATGGATCTATTAAAAATATAATTATAAATAGAAAAAACAAGAATAACTAAACATACTTTCCAGTCACTTACTTGCAGAATTAGATGATTTAATAATTAAACAGCCAACATAAAAAAGAAAAGTTACAGTCAAAGCAGTGCTCACCTTCATCTTGAAAAATATATAGAAGCAAGTAGTAATTAAATTCAATTAATATAAATTATTATACTACTATAAAAACTTACTTTCAATTCTTCAACTAATAAATTATTGAAGGAATAGTTGTTCGTATATCAAAGTGATCCACTGAAATGAAATGTTAGGAACTTAAATAGTTTTAATTTTCTTTTGCAAACTTTTCGTAGAAACGCCTGGGGCAAAACCAGTTTAAAATTCCCGGAAATTAAAAAACAATTGCAAAAGTTTAAATTATTATTACTTTAACACTTCAAACAACTACAATAACACCCATTAATTATTATAGCCTACAATAAATAAAGATTCATGGAAAATTCGTCCTTCAAATTCGTACGATTTTGTTGATTCATGCAGTTTTGAAAACATATACACGTACTATAATATATAGCCGTCAGTATCAGTAAAAAAAAAGATTTCAATAGATCCATGTTGAAATTCTAAACCGGGTTTATTTTATTACATACGATTCCTATTTGCATTGTCTGTATTTAAATTTAAAATAATAATGCCTAGATCGGTTCCAGGAAAGTTGGCCGTAAAGCAAAACGCCGAACAAAACGTGCTTTTTCGATAAGTTTTTGCATTTATTTCCTAATGTTTTGGCCGTATATTGAGGTGTTCTGGGCCGTAAATCGAAACATGTCGTTAACAATAAAAGCCGTTATAACAAATCGCCCTATACTATATCAAAGTATAGGTGTAATTAATAATAAAAATTTAAATGTTTCAATTTTAAGAACTGATGCCAATTATTATTTATGCTTTCGTCTTTAAAATTTTTTTATTTTTAATTGTTAAATTTATACGGTAGGCTACATCACTTCCAAGAAGATGAAATTTTTTTAATGGCTATTCAAAAAGATATATAAAATTATATTTAAATTTCTTTTAACTTTTCGAGAAAAAAATACTTTTTAACTGTTTGATTAATTTCGTAGAAATCATCAAAAAACTTGTTCCTTATCTTTTGATTCATTAAGTAACATCGAAAGAACCGAATTTGGCTGCGATCGAAGAACTGTTGGACTATCGTATTCCAATAACTATTACAAACAGATCATTAAAAAACAAACTAAAAGTTATATTATTATTGACAAATTTATACCTGTCCATAACTTAATATTAGAATCCGATCATAATTGAGTACGGTGTGAATACGATGGGCAATTGTCATAATGGTGCAATGCGCAAAGGCTTCTTGAAGAATTTGTTGAACGAGAGCATCAGTAGTTGCATCGACAGAAGCTGTGGCTTCGTCTAATAAAATAATTTGACTGTTTCTCAACAGAGCTCTGGTTAAACAAAGCAATTGCCTTTCGCCCACGGAGAAATTTTCGCCGTTTTCGACAACGGGAGCGTACAGTTGCTTATCTAAAGAACTGATCTGAAATAAACAAAATAATTTGTAATTGCTACAATAATTTTCTTTTTAAAGAATTTTCAACTTTTTCTTTGAGTCCTGTCTTTTCTAATGCTCCCCAAATTTCTTCGTCTGTATGTTTTTGAAAAGTGTCCAAGTTATATCGAATGGTTCCCAGAAAAAGTACCGGATCTTGAGGAATTAAGGATAGCTTTTCCCTTAGGTTTAACAACGAAATGTTGGATATATCAGTATCGTCAATGCTGATACTTCCACCAGCCAATTCTACCAGCCGAAACATGACCACAGCCAACGAGGATTTTCCCGAACCAGTTCTTCCAATTATGCCAACTTTTTCTCTAGCGCCGATTTTAAACGACACGTCATTTAAAGCTAAAGGAAGGCCTTCTCGATATCGCATCGAAACGTTTCTAAATTCAACTTCTCCTTCAGATGGCCATTCTCGTGATGGTACAATTGTTGGAACATGTTCAGACCCTTCCTTCACCAGCGTTTCAGTATAATGAACAATTCGTTCCACATTTGTAAATCGTGCTTGAGTTTCGGCCATGTTGCGGATTAAAAAATGCAGCATTCCACCCATCTGTAAAAAAATGAAACTAATTTTTTTAATATTATTTGTACTAAGTTAATAATTACCTGTGCACTGTATGATAAAGCTAAAGCGGCAAATGACGGAGAAACAACCCCTTTCCAAAATACCATAAATAATCCAGTGGTAACAGTGAATAAGACAACTAAAATGTCTAAACGAAATGCTAACCAGCGGGTGGACAATTGCAGTTCCAACTGAAGAATCGTATTTTCATCTTGAAATGTACAAAACTTTTTCATAAAATCTTTTTCTTTTTGGAAAGAGTGAATCGTTGCAAGTCCTTGAATCATTGCACTAATGTGGCCAAACAAAGGAGACCTAGATACGTTTTCAAAACGTTTCAGTTCTCTCATTGCTCCTTGAAATATTGCCGAATACATGTAGAACACTCCGGCAAATACGGCAAGAGGTAAAAGAAACCACGGATATACCAAAACTACTATCATGATGGATATCAAAGTCATCCAAATGAAATTTAAAAATGATTCCATTACAATGCTTAACTGGGTGTCAACTGTATCATAAAATAAATTTTAAGTCGAAAAAATAAACCTAGTGAATATAAAAAATCATAAAATAATTAAATTAATAAATAGCCTACCTTCGTCTTGGTCTTTTGAAAAAATATTAATAATTCGTCCAATTGGAACAGTTTCAAAAAACCTCATCGGACTTTCAATTATCTTAAATAAAACATTTTTGTGCAGTTGAGTAGACGCTCTCAAAGTTCCCTATAATGAATTTCATAAAATGTTAATTATAAAAATAACTTTCTAAAATTAATAATTATTTACTTTGACGTAGACAAAAGCTCTTAATAATATGGTGACGAATATAGCGGCCATCAAGCATCCGTATATTAGCATATCTAATTCATTAATAGTAAAATATTCTGGCTGCACCATAATTAATTCGTTAGTTTCATTTCCGTCGATGGTAATGTTGATACTATTATTTAGATTTATATCTACGTCTGAATTTCTGTTGATCATTGAACTCAACCACCAATTACTAAAGCCAATTACACCAACATTTAAACCGACCGTGAGAACGATAAGGGCCGCAACAAAATATCCGCCCAGTGCTTGGATATATTTATTATAAGTGTTTCCACTGATTCTTCCTATTTCCATCTTTTCGACAGCAGTAATCCGTTTTCCTGCAGCCACTTCACTTTCGTTTGGATTTACTTTTTCTTTCGGCACCTTTGCTGATTGGAGCCCATTTTCTTGCGTCTCATTGGTAATCGGTTTTGTTTCTATTAAATAATAATCAGCAAATTTATCAATTAGAAACTAATAACATATAATTTTGGAAATGGCTCACGATTGTCTGCTTCCTCTTGCATTGTCTCCAGTGTCTCTACTAGTTCCGCGTACATACCACTTTGTAGTTTCAATTGTTTTGGATCGCCAGCTTCGCTAATTTTTCCATCACTTAAAACTATCACATGATCACATTGGTCCAGGTACTTTTTTTAAAAATGAAAACAATCAATTAATAAATTACTTTTAAAAAATGATACATGTACCGTATAAGTAAACATAATTGAACTTACGTGTGTCATGTGAGAAACAAAAAGAACGGTTTTATTTTTTAAAACTCCTTTAATACAATGTTGAAAAATGTGAGCTCCAACGCGATAATCAACGGCAGATAGTGGATCATCCAATAAATAAATATCGCGATTGCTGTACACAGCTCTTGCTAAACTAATACGGTGTTTTTGACCTCCGCTCAAGTTAACTCCACGTTCACCGATTTCGGTGTCTAATCCAGCTGGTAGAATTTCAAGATCTTCGGTTAATCCGCAACATTGAATAGTTTCTTGAAACCTTTTTTCTTCATAGGGCTCTCCAAAAGTAATATTTTCTAAAACTGTGGCGTTCATTATCCAAGCCTGCTGGGACACGTAACTACAAGTACCTCGAACTTGTACATCACCACACAGTACGTTTAACTATTATTGGACAATGAAATAGATATTCAGTATGTATAATTTTTATAAACCTAAAATGGTGATTACCTGGCCCAAAATTGTATTAATTATTGTAGTTTTTCCGCTGCCAACTTTGCCACAAATTCCCACTAATTTGCTTTGAGATACGGCTAATTCGATATTGTGTAAAACCGGAACTAGTCCCTTGGGATTATTATTGTCCTTCTGTAAAGCTAGTTTTTCTTCATTTGCTTCACTATTTTCATTAACAATAGTACCTATTGAAAACAAAAATAGTTGTTTATAAACAATATAATATTTATTACTATAATTTAAAAATTACCATTATTTCTATTTTTCTTTGATTTCAACAAAGACTTATCAGAAGTTTTATTTAATTTTTGAGGAGATTCAGGAGAGTTGGGAACTGCGTTCCACGCAAATACCCCATTTTTAATTTTTATTGCAATATCTTGCTCTTCTGGGACCGATGTAATTGGCGTAAATTCTTCCATTTTAAGAATGCCCTACAATAATTATTTGTAATTTCTAATAATTAAATTTACGTATTCAACTTAGTGCGTGATTTTATTTACCTCCGATCTTTGTATAGATGTCTTATATTCAGCGATTTTACCAGCAGAAAGAGGCAAAAATAACAAACTTGTACGACTTAAAATTAATGCTCCAACCACTGGAAAGACCTAAAGTAAATGTAATTAATCGATAATTTTAAATATAAATTTATATAATGAATTAGTATTCATTCTAGTTCTAAATTACCACAATCGATGTTAAATTATATCCAACAGCATAACAAGTTAGAAAAGTTGCAATTGCCGCAATTATGGGGACAGATAGTGATAGCGGATGGCCAATGTTATGGATAATGGACATTTTTTCTAAATACTTCCGCTCCAACTTTCGCAAATCTTAAAAAATCAAATGAAAAAATTATTATCAAGTTTTTTTTTTAACTACAAGAATATAATTATATTTTTCTAAAGTTTTACGAACCAGTAATTTTTTTAAGAAATGATTCTTCCCAAGCATATAATTTAATCATTTTAACAAAATTGAGAATTTCAGTCATTTGACGAACCTTATGTTAATACCGGTACGGTAATAAATTATTTCAACTGGCATAAATTTTTATATATTTAAATTTTACCCTTTTGTCAGTTATTCTAACTGCCTTAAATCGATAATAAGAAATTCCTTTTGAAAACCCAATCTAATTAATAAAATAAATTTCTAATAAAAAAAATTACAATTAAATAAAAAATGACTTACCTGTAAACAATAAAACAGGACAAACACTCCTATTGATGTTAACGCTGGTATTCCTATCAGCCAAAAAATATACGCCAAACAAATTAAAACTGTTAAAGTCCCACTAATCCATAAACGTCCCCAAAGAATATACTCAAATATTCTGGTGCTGTCATTAGCAAATAAATTGATTAACTAAAAAAATGTAATTGATAAATAATCCAAATTATTTACAAAAATTTTACAGATAATATGATAAATACCTCCCCAATGCTCTTATCCTCTAACCCTTTTAATCTAACAATTTTATTAAATAATATTCCAGAAATAGCCGTTCGCAGACGAAGTCCTGTTCGAATATTTATAGCCCAAGATAAGCTAAATATAAAAGTTCGGGCACCATCAATCAAAAATATGTAAATAACGTAGAGAAGGCCATCTAATAGAGGAGCATCAGGAGTCTCCAGAAATTCAACAAGTTTGGCTAAGCAAAACACCTTTTTCAAATTTAAAAAAAAATAAATATTGGTAAATAAAAATGGCTTACAATAAAATTTATTTTATTATAATTACCGGAGTCACAATTCCTAAAATTAATCCAATTGAAAATAAAGCAGTAGAAATAGCCCATCGTGTCCTCACAAATTTTGCAGTGACTTTATCAAAAGATGCTTTCTCAATTCCATTTAATTTTACTTCTTCCTGCCACAAATAAGTAAGGCTAAAAATAGTTACGGTTACTATTTATAAATATAAAAATTATTAACTAAATTATATGGACTTATGATGTCCTACCGTTGAGTGGTCAAACGACAGCCATCAAATATTGGACATCGATAACTGACAATTCCTTTGGCTCCTTTTCGATAAATTTTCCACAAGAGATTGCTCATCCACCAAAACGAAATAAATGAGAGCATACCAACTCGATCTACTGGCAAAACATCTTTTTCACTAAAATAATTATTAAAGCGATTAATAACATTTTGTAATTGAATACACGTCATATTAACCATTCTTTGAGTTTCGAAGGAAAAACTGTTTTAAGAGTTGGATGATAACGCTTAAACCCTTGATTTGGATAATAATCAGGATAATCGTCATATGTTAAAGTACTTGGAATGAATGGATCTATTTCAAGGCCAATTTGTGCCCTTTCCCTATTGAAAATAAAATTGAATTAAATCGTGAATTAAAAAAAAATGTGGAAAACTACATTTTTTTATCTTCTTGAGTTGAAGATAACTGTTCTTCCTCTTTTTCTAAATCAAAAAATTCATCCAAAACGGCGATGTTAGGAGATTGTGTTCTAATTTCCTCTCCTTTTATATTATCCATGATATAATCTGCCAAAGTTAAACACAAACTGATGGGAATGTCTTTTAATAATCACTTTGTGGGTGCCGAGAGTGGAATAGATTGCTAAGTAAACACAATAGAAAAAGGTTTTACAAAGTAGAAATTAATTAAACTTTTAATAATATTATATGCATGTATATAAAGTTAAAATGACATATTTTCCAAGGTTTCTAAAATTTTAATTAATCACTGCAACTTTTCCCTAAATATTTACATTTTCGGTATATATTTAATATAAAAAAATTAATTAACAAGAAAATGCACATAATAACGTAAGAGAAAAAGCAAAGTTCGTTAACTTCAGTTGCCGTACTGTAATAATCTCTCTCTCTCTCCCCCTCCCAAATCCGTTAAGGTAAAAACTCGTAATCCACACATTTTACAAAGAATAACCTAAACAGATGCACGAAAACCCAATTGGTTCCTTCTCTTAACGCAATTATAGTCAAAATTTATATTCTAAAACAATAAAAACAAAATTATTTAATCGATGATGCTATTTCTGCAAGAAACTAATAATTGCAACCTTTTTCTGTTAAAAAAATTGCGTCCTCCACTATTGAGATACTCATAGATAATTATTTGACATAATATTACGAGTAGAAATAGAAACGCAAGTTTAATAATAATAAAAAAAAAATATGGGAAAGGAGGAAGTCTGTAGAATGGGAAAATAAGGCCCGAAGGGTGTAATTATTATGTCATGATTTTTTTTTATCTGCGAACTATATCAATGATAAAACCAAAAATGGAAGACTAATTTAAAATATCCTTAATTTATTTTAAATTTTAGTTGCTTACAATTATTATATTTAATCGATAAATATAATCGATGATCATCCAACAAGTGCTTTTATATTCAGTTTAATTATAATGGAAGCTATAAAATTCAACAATAATTTTTGAAAAACACTTAACACCATTTTTTTGATACATTAAAATACATTTAATACTTTATTAATTTTATAAAAATAATACTGAAAAGATGTAATGAAAAAATATATTTTTTATAATTATTATACACCGTAATAATTTATATAAAGTGCACACGTGCTAAATTTGATCTTAAATTATTTTCAACTGATAGTACTATTATATTGAATGAAAAAAAAAAAACTCTTACCGTTTTAATAATGGTTTAAAATTCCAAATATTCTATAAAACGTAAAAGGAACGCCTTTAATATACTGAAAGATTTAATTACAGTACAAAATACGGAATACATAGCAACACGGATATGTGCAGTAAATATGGACTACAACACATGCATCAATCTTCCAGGCGCATCCAAATGTATTTACTAAAGCAAAAAAAATTGATCTGGGCACGTATTTCTACATGTACACAGTTAACGAGCCATGCGTTTTAATATTGGTTTACTTCCAAGGCTTTAATTTCAGTGTAGTGCGTTAAACAAAATGGAAAAACGTCCTCATAACATAAGGTTAGTCGAAAGATTAGTTTCTAATAAACTATGGAGCAGAGATCAAAAGTGTATCACATTACTGCAGGAATTTGAAAAGCTAAAAACCAGCAAAATACTGTATTATGTTATTCCATCAACACATTATTCAATGATATTTTAATTCGCTAGTCTACTGTATGTAGAATATTAAATAAATAAGTAGTAGCATATTATAGCCTCTCTATAAAAAGCCTATCATGGTAGGGGGTAGCCCATCTGTGTGTACCTCACACACGTGTGCATTCAAACGTTGTATGACATTCAGCGATCCCTTGATTTTATTTTTATTGTTTTGTACACCAGCAGGAAGGCAGTACTCAGCATTTATCTTTTTATATGGTTGACAAATTTTACTTTGTTTTGATTGGTGTCCTTGGTTATTCGCTTTACAATTTTACCATTTTTTGTTTCTCTTTTTATTAAAATTACCTCTGAAGAAATATTGAATAAGAATCAAATTCTAATTATTATTAAAACCCCCGAATTAAGTGACGTAAATTTGGAATTTTGCCAATTTTTTTTTCAAGATAATAATTATTATTATAGCTTTACATTTTTAATAATTTTTTTTCAAAAAATGTTGTTCCATTATAATCTCCGTTTGGTTAAATGTATTTTAATTAATTATTTAACTTTTTTGACTAATGTAAAATAATTGCATTGTTTACAATAATATTAATACAGTAATAATAAAAAATTAATTAGCACTCCAATGCTTAATATCGATATTAACTAAAGTAGAATTACAGGGTTTTTTTTAGTCAGAGTAACAACACCAATGGAGAAAAAAAAACATTTGCATATAAAAATTTAAAAAAACTTACTGAACTTTGTTGCACGCCTTCTAATCTTCTGATCGAACATCCAAACTCAACTAAAACTCATATGCAAATACAGTAGGCCTACTTGACTTAATTACGGTATAATTACTGATTTAATAGAATAAGGGCTTATGTTAATGGCTGTTTAAACGAAAAATGTACTAAGTCACATATTATGCAAAATATTTAAAACCCCAATAACGTACGCTCTTATCCTAGATACCCATCAATTATTATTTTATCTCGTGTGTTAAAAACATATCCTTGTTTTGTTAGTCATGACGTCTATTAGTTGAACCGCATTTAGAGTTTCAAACACCCTAAAATAGACGTCCACTTCCGCCTGCATGTATTTTGTTATCCCCGAAAGAATCTTCACAATAATTTTTGCTTTCTAACAAAAACATATTTTACAAAAAGCACTTGAATAATAAAGAAGCATCTCAATTTTAACTCTACAGTACATTTAACTATAGAGTCGGTTTAACAAACCGTTTGAATTAATATCGGCAATAAAAACTATAAATCAAAAAATTATTTGACAAGCGTTTATATATTTTTTATGTAACTGGCCATTGCACTAAAATACAAATAATTGCGTATCATTATCATCAAACTACGAGTATTTTCACAAAAATTGTTATACATGATCATTAATACAAGACAAATGATCGATTTTGTATTTTATCGTTCCCCAATGATAATCACATTGGCTGGGAACCGTTCGACTCATCTTCATCTATTGCACACAACTTTGATATACAAAGACTCAAAAAAAGAGATTTCGTTTGTGCAATACTGTATTATACAATTAATATCTAAAAAACAAATAATCAAATAATTTGTCAAATACGCATCTAAATACATTCACATTTCAAAATAAAATTCCCACAATATTTTACTAATTTTCAACGGTGATTTTTTCCGCCTTTTCCCCATATTTCACATAAAACCATGAACAATTATTTGGCTAAGCAAACTACCACAATACGATTGAAATCTACAAATCTTTTTTTTTTAAATAAAAAAAAAAATTTGCAAGGAAGAAGCGATGAAATAATAGCGACATAAGAAATTGCCACTGAAGCCCAAAAATGATAAACCTGAGGATTGACACGACGGTATGATTTTCCGTATCGTGCAAAGTATTACACAAAAATAAAAATTAAATGTTCGATAAACAATAAAAAAAAAAAAATGTGCAACGAGACCTCGACAGAGTTGAGGAAAAATAATATGGCATGGTAGGTGTATACATAATGATAAATCACGCGAGTACTTAACCATACCCGTTAAACTTAGCAGGAGAAATAAAAAACTTGGCACTAAAAATTGACAAATTTAAAGAATAATATAAAAAATTAAAACCAACCACATGAGGGCGAATAGATTCATAAATTTTTTTTAAAAAAATTCGAGGTTAAAAAGTAACAGGAACATGATTGTAAAGGTTCTTTCATTCAATTGGCCACAAATAATCTGAACACGCTATGTCAAAACACCTTGGACAAAAAATGTCACTTTCAATTTGTTTACAACTATATTTATTTTCTTTTCCACGCCCGCATTCAAAATCATACTCGTGACCACTCGGTTGAAATAACCATAATATTATAATAGGTTATTTCAAATAATAACCAAAATCAAGAAAGAAGAAATAAATGAAAGTGAATTTTTCGTCTTTTTTTTTTTTTTGTATAAAAGATTTCATTTGACCCAATTTGTTTTTGGCACTAGAGGTAGGGAGATAAACATAATATTTAAAAAAAAAATAATAAAAAAAAAACAAACGATGATAATATTAATGACAATAGTCTTGCATTTTGCACCACTCGGATACCATACATTTTATGAGAGGTTCAAATACCGGTAATGAGAAAAATATCGAGAACCTGAGAAAATAAAACCGCTTAAAGAGTCAGTTGGCAAAAATAAAATATATGCAATAGTTATGAATAGATAAAACCGGTTTTAGGAACTGGAAGAATTTTGCACAATTTAAAAATAGTTATGTTACATATTTTCTAATTTAAACTAAATTATATAAAAATTTAATTATTTCGCCCAAATGACCGTGATTGCTTTTCAAATAAAATATATATCTAAAAATGAAATTGAAAGAAATTACATAAACTGGCCAACAATTTCAATACAACATTAAAAATTCGACACATCTTATTCATTGCACGCGTCCGGTTTAACCTACTCGTAACAAAATAAAAAAAAAAACACTCAAAAGTGCAATTTATGCGGTGCGCATCAGGTCAGACCTTAATAAATGACTAGATTAGACCTGGTTCAAAATTCATTTTAAATCATTCGGTACCAGTGTTGCGTAAGAAAATCAATCGGTAATTTCGGTGGGTAGCCAATTAATTTTTTTAAAAAAAAAAGGAAAACAGTAAAAACATTACCAATAATAATTTTTGTAGTCTTTGTTGTAATGTTTGTAACTTCGTATAAAAAATAAACAATTCTAAAAAAGAATTATTCACCTGAATATTAATGATAAAAATTAATTTGGTAAAAAGAATAAAAATTTAAAAAACCTGTAATTTTAAAAAGATTGTAAAAGCAAGTTAAAATAACCACCATAAAAATATCGCGCAAAAAAATGCATTGAGGTCTGGTGATGAGATTTTAGAATAGCACAAATGCACTGCAATGGCTTATTCATCAGCGATTTTTACCAAAATAAAAAAAAAATGCTGCTGAACTAAAGCAAATAAAATAAATGATTTCAATATTTTTTAAAACCGTTATAAACACTCGATTTGAATCAGGTGTTATCCATATAACCAAAGCCATGATTATAAATCCTCACTTGATTATTGGATATCAAAATAGTAAAAAAAAAAGTAAACAAAAATAAAAAGAGGTAACAGAATAGTACCAAGCTTTAAAGGAGAGGGGAATGATTCTATTCCAAGTACGTAACCGTATTTGAGTATACATGAGAAAGTTTGTATGAGATTGAATTGTCATTCGTTTTCTGAAATTTGTAGTGAGTAAAAGATGTGTGATGCAACGATTTTTCGTACTTTTAAGTAGTATATTTTCAAGTAGATGGCGAAGTTGTTGTTGTGGGGCCCTGAGGGCTTAAGTTATGAGCGGGTGACGAATCAGCCGGTTGCATGTCTCGTCTAGCGGCGCATTTGTGTTTCGCTAGCTCACTCCGATGCACTGACTGACGACCACAGTCGGGGCATCGGTGAGGTTTGATACCGGTGTGAGTGGTTTTGTGACACCATAACGCCGTGCTTTGACGGAATCGTTTCCCACACACATTGCACTGGTATGGCTTTTCGCCTGTGTGAATGAGAAGATGACTTTTGAGGTACTTAATATCTGCAAATGCCCGACCACAGTCGGGACATTTAAAAGGACGTTCTCCAGTATGAACTACATATCGATGAGTAGTTAGGCTACGCTCTAAAAGGAATATTCGTCCACACTCCAAACAAGGAAACTTTTTCCGGGCGTCAGAGTGCATATTATGCATATGGCATTTTAGAGAAACCCTAAAAATAAAATAAAATCAACAAAATTAATTACACAGTCAAAAATATCGTAATTTAAAATACCAACTTTACAGTCTATTCTAAATCAATAGATTTTCAGAAATGAACCAATTTACATAATATTTAATTAAATTTTTAAAAAAAAGGAATCGCCATTGAAAATCAGCGTTCACATAATGTTATTATTCGAGTGATTCATTAACTTTACTTAACATACACATTTATTATCTACCATTTTAGGTAATACTTACAACTAATTTTAAAAATAAATGCTTGCAACCGAAATTTAAACTAGCTTCTTTCAAATGCAATTCCTTAGTGTACCAAGTTTTCTTTTTGATAGCTCACCTGCCCTTCAATAATTTTCCACAAATGTCGCACTGTTTGAGTTGGGCCCCTTCGTGCAACTTTTCATGGTTGTTCAGCTTGATTCTCCTCGAAAAACTCCGTGGACAGACGCGGCATTTGTACGGTTTCTCCACATGGGTCTTCAAGTGTTCCTTCAAAAGGGATTTCTGGTGAAACCTGTGACCACAAACGTAACATTGGTGTTTCTTTTCCTCGTCGTGAAATGCGCCCTCATGTTCCGCAAGGAGCGCTGCGGAATAAAAAACTTTACTACACGTTGAACAGACATACGGTTTCATTTCGGCGTGGGATCTAATGTGCTTCTTCATGTACGACTTGGAGAACTCCTTTCCGCACTGCTTGCAGGGGATCGGGGGACCTTTCTTCTCCTTCTTTTTCTTTGGCTGTGTTTCCTGACCTGCAAAATCAAAATAATCATTTTATTTAAAAAATAAAATTTCGAATTTCTCTTTAACAATATTAACCGTGAGGAATATTTGAATTAGCATCGTTCGTATTAACAGGCATTCCCGCGGGTTTCCCTCCGTTGGATGAATTTGGCATGTTGTGATTTATTCCTACATTTGTATTATAGGGAACATTAATAGGAAGAGGAGTTGGATCTTTTTTTAAACAATTTCCTCTGCTCGGATCTTGATTGGCGGTGGGGTATCCCAGGCTATAATGTGTAGAGGTAGTAGCTAATGGCACGGGCGACACATCGGACACTGGATGCCAGTTGGCAGCATTTTCCGCAGGGTTGGGAAGATTTGTTGGAAATGCAGGTACACTTTTAGCCGTTTCCCAGGGATTTCCCTCGACAGAGTCACTCGGTTCACTCTTAATTGTTACTCGAGCGGGCCCTTGCAGCCAAGGGGCTCCGTGCGGAGTTCCTATATTCGTCGTAAAAGGCCGGTTTTTGGAATCCCAAACTTCGATGATGTCGCCGTTGTCTTTATTCGTCATATGAATTTGTTCGAGATCTCCGTGCGGTGGGGGCGGTGGAGGTGGAGTTTCGTGAACGGATATTCCAGGGGGTTTACGATGTACGATAGGCATTGGTCCTTGTGCATATGCGGTGTGGATGGGACGACCGAACGGAGGAACTACAGACTTTTTAAACTGTTGTCCTCCGGTAAAGCCGTTTGAATAATTAACAGTTTGAGATTGTAAAGAAACGTTAACAGGTTGTTGGAAAGCGATTGCACCCGCATGCGTGGTCGTTGTCCAACCTCCGCTATGAGGAGGTGCCGAGTACGCCGATTGCTGCATGCTTGGAATGCCTTGAGACATAAAACCCGGGATCGACCTCCAATCCATTTTTATTTTTGTGGTGGTATAGGATCAGGCCTTCGGTTCAAATTTCAACTTCAAAATGTTACCCACGCGCTGGATTTATCCTAAAATCCGCATCTCACGCCTGGATCAAAAAATAAATAAGCTTAAATCAATAATTTTGTATACATGTACGTAGTAACAATATAAATAAACAGCAGTCTCAAAAAAAAAACCAATTATAAGAATTTTTAAAAAATCCAAAATAAATTAAAATAAAATTTGAATACAATGCCATGCCCAGATTTATATAAATTTTATAAAAAAATAAATATTTATTAATAGTTCTAGAAGGG
>JAQGAY010000365.1:0-29997 GCA_034698085.1 Polydesmus angustus | reverse complement strand
ATTAACCCCTCCCATTTAATAATAAAAAACAATTTTTAGAATATGACCTCTACAACTGAGTCGGCACGTGTTAATGCATTTTAGGAAATTTGCATTAATCTTATGATAGATACCGACACATGTCGAGATTCAGTCGGCAGGTGCAACCTGGAAGTCCGCAAAAGCTTTAGCCGTCAAAGTGAGCAGGTTTACACGTGCCGACTCAGTTGTAGAGGACATATTCCAAAAGTTTTTTTTTATTTTTAAATGGGAGATGTTAATTAATGTAAATATATAAAAAAATAATTTATTTTCATTAAAATTCGACGTCATCCAAGAAAAACCCTTTATCTTCAATTTACTTCCTTCTAGCATTACTATCTACTCATAAAAAAACGTTAACATTATTTTTCTATACAAATTCGCACATAAAAGTGCAACTTATAATAAATATTAACCTCAAAATTAACATTTCAATTTGTAAAAATCATAATAATAATAAAACTAATAGAATCTCCGCTAAAAAACGTGGCCCCGCAAAAATAGTAGACGTTCGACCGAGTTACTCAACTTTTCACTGAACTAGTGCACTCGCCCAAACGTTTGTTATTCTACTCGCCTAACTGTTTAGACAGGCGGAGTAGCCGTACTGTATTTTCTCTAAATTGTCACTCGACTCGCCCAAATGCTCACTCGTTTATTTCTCGACTTTTTTTTAAGAAACTAAAAAATTAAAATCAAACGAATAAAATCACAAATCAGCGCATGCGTAAACATTTTTTTTTTTTCGTTATTAAATCGTTAATCACGAATAACAGTCGCTTAATCTAAATTAAGAGCGTCGTCATATGGTTTGCGTCACACAATTAGTCGAAACAACATAATTAATTTTAGTTATACTTAGTCGACAATAATATTTTTAAAAATAGTTATAAGCGTTATTGATTTTTATTTTTCTCTTATCAAAAAAATATAAATTCTTTTAAAAATAGTAAAAAGCAGCAGCAGCAGACATTAATTGTGACGTCATCCACGTGCTTTGACAGCAGACGTTTCCATAGCAACTAAAAACTTATTTTAACCGAGTTTAATCTATAGCAGAATTCACGCGCGCACGTGAACTTCGCATGACAACCTCCGGAATCAAACGCTGCTACCGTAAAACAGATATCTCACGATCTATACCTAACTAACCCTAAAAAAAAAAAAAATAATAAACGGAGTGCGCATGCGCGTCGATGAATATTTAAACGAGGAAGGCAAGCATCAAAGTTTAATTATTAAGAATTAGTCAATCGGGAATTGACTCAAAGTACAAATAAACTTAATGCGCCACTCACCTCCACGGGCTATGGAACTTATAATGCTGTACGATATAATATTAAAAAAAAAAAAACATTGTTCCTTAACATCGACCGGAAGTAATATTCTATGAGAATTTTATCGACTTTAACTTTCCGCTATTTCATCTTTAATATTGAACTTGCGTTCAATTTTTTTTTCTACTTGGAATAAAATGAGATTTAAATTAAAACTCTATCATCTGCGGCGAGCTTAAATTAGTTTTTTTTTTTTAAATCTAGATAAACAAAACCAAGATTTTTAAAAATGACTTTCGAAAACAAATTACAACGTGCAATTTTATACCACCAAATGAGATCAAAATAAAACAAGAGGATTAAATACACTGATTAAAATCCTTGTTTCATTCCGCTGTCACGGGATTTCTAAATCTTAGGTGAAACAACCATAAATCTTGATTTAAAAAAAGATTTTTTTTTTGTTTACTTAAATTAAATTAAAGTCTCACAAACGTCTTTTTTTTTCAAACAAGTTCGAACTTTAAACAAGATTTTAATTCTTGACAATAATTTGCGCATGCGCAATCTTTACTAACTTTAATGTTCAAAACAAATTAGGTTTTTTTTTTATTTCTTTCTCTGTTAATACACAGGCGAACGAGATTTTAATCCCTTCTTCGTCTAACAAAAACCACAGTAATTGCGAATAATTACGTAAATACTAATAATTCTCCTACGTGAATTTGTCACTCCAAAACCCCACATTTTTCTGCTTATAGGCTTTCAGTATCAAAACTAATCGTAATTAAAAACTAATCAATCAATCGGGATTAACCTTTCACTAAACAAAAACTAAGCGAAACATCAAAATTATTGGAAGAAATTGGAAAGCGGACAAGTTCGTTTTTGCTAATAATTTTAATGAATCAAAATAAATTCATTTTTCAGCTTAAGCTTAAATTTTTCTCATAAACTTACTTTCCATGAACTACGAATGAGCGAAATTTGCGAATTTTGGTTAGTATGCAGTAGGATTTAATTCTTGTTTTTGCACCATAATAAATTAAAATCTAAATTTTTATCTTTAATTTTCAGCATCGTTCTTTAAACCCCGTTTTGAACATACCAGGGCTATTTATTAAGTAAGTTTCCCTCATCAAGAAAAAGCAAAATAATAATGACAAAATTACAAACAATATTTATTTACGTTTGTACACTTTTATACTAGATACACTGTAATTTTCACCCCTTTCCAACTATTTCCGGTACCTAAACAACAGCTTTTTATGACAACCACGTCGTAAAAATCTGCCGCTAATTTTTGCTGATCATTTTTTTTTTTTTTTAATTTTTATAAATAAATTGAAAAAAATTAAAACAAACTGATAAAAAAAAGAGTGAAATACAAATTAAAAATAGATTAGAAAAAAAAAATTGATTACAAATGTTGGAAAAAAGCAAATCAAAAAGTGCCAAAATATTGGTAAAAACAAAAAATTAAAAAAAGAGTGAAAAAAATATGCAAAAAAAAAAAATAAAAAAACATCGAAAAAATATTGGTATAAAGGAATTGATAAATAAATTTAAAAAAAAATGTAAAAAAAATTGATCTGCAAAATTTGGCGGCAGTCTTTTACGAAGTGGTTATCAAAAAAGCTGTTGTTTAGGTACCAGAAATGGTTGCAAAGAGATGAAAATTACAGTGTATGGAGAAAAATAGTGAGCAAAAGTAAATAAATATTATTTGTAATTTTATCATTATTATTTTGATTTTTCTTGATGAGGGAAACTTACTTAGTAAATAGCCCTCGTATTAGAAAAGTAACACTAATTATTGTTGACCTCACAAGCACCGCACAAGGCTAGAAAGGACCCTTTCCACGTCTCTAAAGTAGATTATTTACCCCCAAAAAAAAAAAAAAAATTAAATTATCCGCTTATCGCTGCAAACCCATAATAATATTTTCCGCGAGTGAATAACACTACGGTAGCAGCGGTTGAGTATTTACCTGCTTCGTAAGCGAATCGGGTAAGTGGGAGCGCAAGCGTCGTTACACGTCGGCGTCACCGTAGCCGTACACGGCGCGGAATGCCTGTTGCGCCTGCGCATGGTGGTCGGCATCTGATCCGGTTTGGAGCTTCCGCCCGCCGGACTGGAGGACACGCTTTTCACCATGGCCCGACTCGGCCACAACAACCCCTGATGCGTCTGTTGTTGAGGTTGTTGTTGTTGCATCTGTCCGTGCTGTTGCGACGCGTACAACAAGTGCTGGTCGACGGCGGACGCGGTGTGAGTGACGTCGGCGACGGACGCGGAGGAGTAGATGACGTCGTCGAGGATCATCTCGGGGTTGTCAACGTCGTCGGTGGTGACCAGAGGGAAGTTGAGTGTGGGGAACGGAGGTGACCAAACGGGAACGGATGCTGCTGCTGCGGCCGAGGGTGAGGACGCTGGAGAGGAGAAGGAAGCGAAGTGACGCGAGAAAGACGACCACAACAGCGTCATCACGCTGAGCATGACGGATTGCACGAGCGTTTTAATTGCTTACGATGATGATTATTATCCTTTTCTCGGAACGCGGATGAAATGACATACCGACGAGTAACGACTTTTTCCCCCCACGGTTACGCCGCTTACTTGTACCCAATTGAACGATGAGAGAGAGCTAAACGCAGAGGTTGTGCGCACGTGAAATAAAAGCGGAAAGCAAGCGTTTGGACCAGCGTATCAAAGTAGGTGACGTAGAAATCAATACACCACGGATACCGCAACGCAACAACCCTATACCTTATCAATTTTTCTTTTTCTTTGCTTATTTAAAACTCAAAGTAGACATTTATTTCGCCAACTTTTTTTTTAAAGGTAAATAAAGAAATTTGAATTTAATTAGCGGTATATCGTGTTTTTAGATCTTTTATGTAAATGAATGGAAACAAGTTTTTTTTTTAAAAAAAGTTTTGATTAATAAAATGATGAAATATAGATTAAGTTTTCGTTAGAATAATTAAGTTAAAATAAAATATTATGCTGAATTTGCGAGGAAAAGTTTTGATCTTCCGATTAACGTTATTTTTTTTTTTTTAACTAAATGAATGAATAAATTATTCCCGTCGTTAATATTTTGCTGCGTATTGCATTTTTAATGAGTTTTTATTCTATTTTATTAATAAGTAATGACGAGAAATTTAGGAGGATAAGGTTTTTTCTTTTTACGTCACGATTAAGTAAAGCGGAAGTTAGCAACAATTTCCAAATCTTAAATTTTTAAACGGTAATTTTTAGCGTTTGTTTGATGATAAAGTTTAGCATAATAAAAGTATTAAAATGAAATAAAAAATGTAAACAACAACAAGTTACTACACGGTGTTCCTGAAAAAAAGTGTACTCAACTGATTTAGAATTACAACCTTTCAATAATCTAAATATTTTAATGACACAAAACATGAAAGTGAACGTACAGTATGTAGGAGACACAATTTCAATTAAGTTGTAATCATTGCAGCGTGTAATATGCGTTTTGCTGCGTGTTTTGAAGCCGAACGTTGATACTTTAAACACAGAATAGAACTATAAGGGTGTTCGTTGGATGACGATAGTTTTGAAACATGAATAAATCAATCGAATTTTAACGAAAATGAATTATTTTTTATATATTTACAATAGTTAACACCACTCATTTAATAATAAAAAAACAATTTTCGAAATATGACCTCAACAACTGAGTCGGCACGGGTAAACGTGCTCACGCGCTCACTCTGACGGCTACAGCATTTGCGGACTTTCAGCTTGCGCCTGCCGACTGCATCTCGGCATGTGCGGGCATCTACCATAGGATTAATGCAAATTTACTCAAGCGTATTAACACGTGACGACTCAGTTGAAGAAGTCATGTTCTAAATTTTTTTTATTCTATTAAATGGGAGGTGTTAATTAAAGTAAATTTACAAAAAATAATTCATTTTCATTAAAATTTGACTGATTTATTCATGTTTCAAAACTATCGTCATCCAACGAACACCCTATATAATCAATGTTAAAAATGTCCTTAAAGTGAAATTTTTCCATGTGTCATTAAAAATTTAAATTATTAAAAAGATTTCCTACTAATTTAATTAAGTGTTGTTGTTTTCGATCCCGTTTTCCTTTTAAAAAACTATGCAAAATGTTATTGCAGCAATCATAATAATTTTGCTTTTCAGCTTTAAAATTATCGCAAAAAAAATTAACGTTATACGATACCAGGAATTTATCAACAGCAAAAAAAAAAATATTTTTTCATACATTTGGAATTGGTTGTACGAACGTTTTTATTTGTATTTACAACTTTTTTTCCCCCCAAGTACGTGTACACGTATTTACTCTGAAGCATATATACTCATAAATCGCGAGAGCAGTGGAAAGCAAACATGTCCCGGTACGTAAACAAGCTAATATTTCAAGAAAATGCATCTCTTTCCTTCGAAAAAAATATTATAATATTGTACGGAGAAAATTTGCGCTGGAAATAAACATGGAAGAACAAAATTAAATTACATTCGCCTTGTATACATATGCAAGCCTCCCGTTAGCAATCACAAATATTTTGACGTTTGCTTGCACACGTTGCATTATTTTATCATCAGCAAAACAACAAGTAGGCCTATAAGCTTCTACTAAATTCAGCTAAAGGTAACATTATATTTTTTTTAAATCGTAGAAACAAATAATAAAAAAAAAAAACACGTGAAAACAACAAATAATTGGCTTGCTCGTTACCAACTTAACTTATAATAAGAAAATCTCATTAGTGTACAGTACACAATAAAACCGCGGCACTCAATTACCTGGAAAAAGAGCCGCTCGGAATAGCTACGAGACACAATAGGAAGAGCTCCGTTCCAAACTGGTCTAATTCCAGGAATTATACTTTTTTAGTTAATCGATATTAAAGTTCTATTCGTTAATTTTATAGTAAATTTAAAAAATTTTCAAGAAAAATTACTTTAAAAATAGAAACAGCTGATTATCAAAATATTTAAGTTTTTTAAATTTGCACATAAAAATTTTAAAATAAATTTGTTGGAATTCTTGACCCACACTTCCGGTTGTTAAAATAAAACACAACCATGCGATATGAGCAGTTCAATACCAGTTTTCAATGCGTTTCGTTTTGATTTACACCGGCTGTAAACAAGTTTCGCCTCCAAAAAAATATGGAACTAGACCACTTTGGAACTAGACGCCTCATAAAAAGAAAATTCTTATTAATGTTCATCGTAAAAACCGCGACGTTCAATTACTTGTACTAAGAGCCGCTCAGAGCAGATATGAGATAATTATAGCAAACAAGTTGTAATAACTATTACCTACCCCCGGTGCATACAATAATGAGGTTGCACTTTTTATATATTGCTTTAAGCAACGACATGGGTCCTAGAACATAGTAATCAGTTCTAATTACTGTTTTACAACAGTAATTACCGGTAAGTAATTTATATATAAAAATATCACGACATTTTACGGGAAGAACTACGTTTCGTTACGCTGCTAATAAATGACTTTGGGTAAACAATTGAATTCAATAACTGATTTCGCACTTGTATTTTATTATATTAGTAAAGCATGAGCCTAAGAATTAAAAACATTTTAACCCCTTCTCATTAGGTACAAAAACACGGATTTAAATCACAAAACACAAGGACAAAACACATTTTTACATGCAAATCTCACTCATTCACCTCTTAATACATGTAAAGCTAGTGGAAAAAAAAGTAAATAACGTCGAAAAATTATCTCTTAAAACGCTCCTTTTTAGTTTGTCAAAATTATTATTAAAAACGTACAAAACCACTTATTAATTGAAAATTAAAAGAATTTATTTATTAAAATTGAATTTTATAAAGGTAACCCAGGGTTCTGAGATATGCAGTACTGAACTTACCGAATTAAATAAAACATTTTTAAATAATTTATCAATTCTCACGCTTAAACCTACAAATAATTGGTCGTAAAAGATGCGTTCGACGAGTTTCGAATAAAAAGCCTACAAGCATGTGTAAAATGTCGCCATAAAAGTTTGATGATTGAAAGGGTTGAGAGAGACGATGCGAGAAATGTGTTGAAAAGCAAAGTGAAAAGAGGTCTTTAAATACTAAACACAGCTGATATACTCTCTCGTCAATCCTTTCACTTTGAACGGACATCTTAATCCCCGACCCCCTCAGCTCCCTTACGTCATCCCCCTCCTCCCTAAGAGTCCCTTACGTCATCCCCCTCCTCCCTAAGAGTCCCTTACGTCATCCCCCTCCTTCCTTACGCCATTCCCTTAAGAGTCCCTTACGCCATTTCCAGAGATCAACAAATGTTTCTCCTTAAAAGCATCGTTAAAAAGACTTGAAAAGCAGTCAAACTTCAATATTTCATATTAAAGTCGAGCTTAATCCACCTGTTTCGTCTCTCTCCGTCACTCCCTCTCTCTCTCCATCACTCTTTCTCTCTCTCCATCACTCTTTTGCCTTCATCCGGCTTCTCATCTGCGCATCCGGAGCTAATCGATTTTCAAGTGCATTACTTTGGATTCCTTTCATACCGCAAGTGAATCTTTTTTTTTTTGTATATATACACCGGGTACGTTGGTAATATTGCCCCGATCTACCGTTACATAATTTTGTAGCTGCGCGATGACGTCACGCAGACAGATGGTAAACTCATCCGAGCAAAGAAAAAGAAATGAAATTCGAGTTGAGCAACGGACTTAAATTTTAAATTAAAATTTTAAATAATATATTACGTTGTATTTTTGTTCGTCGTTGTTGTTGTTGTTGTTGTACGACTTCTACGAAAGCACTAGAGACCTTACATAAGCCGGCTACGAGGGATCCGATCTAAGCTTTGACTTTGCATTCTCTGACATTTTCGTAACACAATAGCACAGAAAATTTTTTTTTTATAAAAAAATAAATAAAATTGTACAGGTATTAGTTGTAAAATGTTTGCGTTATACGAGAATGAAATTCAGCGTTGCGTAAAGAGTTTATTTATTTACTAAGAGCGGGAAATAAAACTCGTAATCCGGAAGGTAATTCGCTTGTACATTTGCATTTCATTGGATTAAAGACTTTTTATTACGTTAACAATTTTGTTTTTTTTTTCATCGAGCGCTATTTTAAAGGAAAATATTTCAAACACGGAATAGAATAATTAAATATTCAAGTGAAGTTCTTCCATGTGTCAGGAAAAGATTTAGATGATTAAAAAAAGTTTTAATACTAATTTTAGTTGGGTTTGTTTTTATGACGGACACCGTGTATATATATTATATATAGGGTGTTCGTTGGATGGCGCTATGTTTTGAAACATAAATAAATCAGTTGAATTTTAATGAAAATGAATTATTTTTTTTAAATTTACATTAATAATTTAATCCTTCCCCATTAATAATTAAAAAAAAAACAATTTTTAGAATATGACCTCTGCAACTGAGTTGGCACGTGTAAATGCGCTCAAGGAAATTTGTATTAACCCTATGGTAGATGCCGTTAAAGTGAGCACGTGCTGCCAGATTTAAGCTGGGCATAATTTTAAATAAACCAGTGAAATTTTTATTGAAAACTTAGATAATTGCATTTCTTTATTTATTTTTTTACCACGTGCCGACTCAGTTGTAAAGGTCATTATCTAAAAATTGTTTTTTATTATTATTAAAGGGGAAGGGTTAATTAATGCAAATTTAAAAAAAATAATTCATTTTCATTAAAATTCGACTGATTTATTTATGTTTCAAAACATAGCGCCATCCAACGAATACCCTATACATGTACTGTATAAAGCATTCCAACTAAACCAGAAATAAATAAAATTAAGCCTCGCATCTGTCAACTATTCTCGTAGTTATCTCTATTCATTCTAAACTCTTTAATAAAACGTCAAATACAAATATCTCGTATTTACAAATTTCTAAAAAAAAAATAATAATTTGAAAGTCAAAAAAGAAAAAAAAAAATTGAAAAACATGATTTCTAGGATGAAAGAGGTAAACGTCCTATTAACTGGTCAGGAGTTAAGTAGTGCAAGTGTAAGCAGCGATTGGAACCATAGTTACCTAGAAGAGTGAGAAAAATATCACCACGGATGCCGAATCAAGGAAAGAAAAAAATAAATAAAAATTGGATAAACTGAACGTTAAATGGAGTTGTAACTATGACGACGACACGTCGTTACGCTCGGCGGACAAATTAATAAACAACATCCACCGGATATTAACAAGAAAATAAAAACTCAACTTTTTATTTTTAGAGCTTAATCCCAATTAGTCAATTAACAACTTTCTCTCTCTCTCTCTCTCTCACGCGAAGTAAAAACTTAAAAACTATTTTTTAACACGCTCTACTAATCACAAGATTATGTACCTACCGTTCACCCCTTTTTAATGTTTATAACCAAGGATTATTCGAATTAGGTCAACTATTAAGCCAGAAGGATGCTCGCGGAAAGGAAAAACTAATTTTTCATTCCGAGTTTTCTTTTTAGCTCATTCTTTTTTTTAAACCTAAAAACCTGTTAACTAATATTTTGTCGCCTCTCCGGAAAAAGTAGGAACAACTTAATGGCTGTCATTATAGAAAACTAGACAATTGCCTTAGTTAAAACATGCGGTAATTAAACGAGAAAGTTGCAAATCAAAGTTTTGATTGCATTGTTTATTAATACATCGAGTTGTGTCAAATTAATGTAGTTACTGCGAGCAGTAAGTGTGTACATTTGCTGAATCGACGCTTTTATCGCAACACAATTATATACCAATAAAAACCAAAAATAAATAAATAGATAAAAAAAAAACGTCAGCAGCAAATTTGATTTATTTTTGAACTCGGTTAAGATTTAAGCAGCGTTCCACGATCCTCGTTTTAACTAAATCTCGTTAGGAAATTTGAATTTTGGTTTAATGAAAAACTTTATTGAAATTCCCATCAAAAACTTTAAATCAAAATAATGAAGTTGGTTAAATGTGGAAAATATTTTGTCGGCAACGAAATTATTAAATAATTCTTGACGAATATGTATACAACATTTTTAAGCTGAAAATAAGCAAACAAATTAAATTATTATATAAATCACTAATAAAATAAATAATAAATATTTTGTATAAACATTTTCGTTAACGCTTTAAGTCAAACTAGATTTACTTATTTATTTTTTTATTCTTTTTCTCATAAAAATGTCACAAAAAGCACTAAACATGCTTTTGCTTTTAAGAGAAAGTGATGGCGTTTTATCGTAGAATAATAAACCCTGACTAACGACGAAGTTTGGGTTAAAAATAAAGCTGATTTCTCCTTCCCTCCGCTCCCTTCAGCAAAAATAATGCGTTCCGACAGCATTCACACGATTTTCAAGTGCATTTCGAAATGAAATAAAAAAAAAGAAAGAAATGTCAAACACTAAGAGGTGAATTACATTACCAAGCATTAAAAACGCTTAATACATTTTAGTAAACAAAAAAAAAAAAAAAAATATTGAAAAACTATTTTAAACTACATTATTTTTAGTGTACAGTATGTTGTTGTTTTTTTATATACCGATATATAATTTGTTAAAAAAAAAATAGCTACATAAAAATAAAATCTCGATTTAATCATGTTCCAAAAATTCAGCTTTAAAATTTAATAAGATCTTATTTATTAAAAATTTAATCGCATTTGCCGCTTTAATTGCACCACATAACTTTAAATCTCAATTTATATATTCCGATGGCAAAACCATTTTGTTACGGTATCTTTTTACTCAGCTTAAGTTTTATTTTATTTTTTTTGATTTTTGGAGCTAAAAAATCTTTTAATTTGAACCTTGTTTGTTGGAAATTCCATCTCGTTTGACTAAAAACCCGTCCTTATGATGCCTACAAAAATTTAAATCAAAGATTTAAAAACTAAATCTTAGTTTTAGAAATCCGACAATACTGCAATACCGGTATTTGTATAAAAAAAATTGCTGACTTATATTATATGCACATAAATTTTATTTTGCTTATGGACGAAAACATGAAAAGTTTCTTTCTCTTAGTAACCTACAACACTTTCGGTAATCTCGTCTCGAGTGACGGTGTGTCTTTCACCGCCGAACTCTTAAGTGCGTGTCAGTTTCAGTCCCTAGCAGTGACTCGAGTTTCTCCCAAAGAATTATTATTTTACTGTTTTGTCACCACATTCGAGAAAGAAAAAAAAAACCGCTGGTTGAAAGCAGTGCCGGATTAAGCTTCTTGGATACCCACAGCGCAAATATTTTTAGGCCTCATCAAAAGCGGGCACCTAAAAAATCTAAATGGCATCCATATACGCATTAATTAGATTTGCCTAGACCGTGATAAGACGAAGGTTGAAAAACGCGGGTTCTTAAGTTTCTGCGGTTCGCCAAAGCTAAAGTAGAAGAGAAACGAAGAAGACATAAACAACGATTTGCACGACGAAAACAGCAAACAAAAAGCAACAAAAGTGTCATTAAAAACTCGAAGACTCAAGGATACGGCAATTCGGGGAATAAAGCAATTTGGCGAACGTCACTCGAAGTCAGAAGGCGCAAAACGGAGATTAAAAACAAATGTCTGACGTAAATGAGAAATACTTTTATCTTTCTTCGCCAAAAATAAAAAAATATATATCTACATTTTTAATCAATTCTTCGAATTACATTTCGTTAACTCTAACAACTATTTTGAAAAAAAATTATTTGAACTATAACTAAAATCGACTTCACAGTAAAACTATGACTATTATACAGGGTTATTCTAAATGAAGGAAACAGTTTCACAAAAAATATCTTTTTAACTAAATGTGATAATCAATTTTTGTAAAAACACATGTCTTCTATATATGCTTAAGTTTTTTTAGGCACTTTATTAAATTTTAATGTGGCTGCAATCTGCCAAAAAAGCCTCAAAAACGCAATAAGTTAAAACATCATGTTTATGTTCCACTACTTTCCACTAACTTAAGAGTTGAAAAATCGAATAACGATTACAAGTAATTCAATTATACTGATTAAGTATATGAGAAATTAACTTTTTGCGTTTTTGATGCTTTTGTGGTAGATTGCAGCCACATTAAAATTTTATAAAGTGTCTAAAAAAACTTAAGCATATATAGAAGACACGTGTTTTTACAGAAATTGATTATCACATTTAATTAAAAAGATATTGTGTTGTGGAACTGTTTCCTTCATTTAGAATAACCCTGTAGATTAAAATTTAGCTTTAGTCTTATCAACATCTGGCATTTCAAACACGTGAAAAAAATGGAAAAAATCTTTAAAATTTTATTTATAGCTAAGACTAAACATTAAAAAAACAACAAACTTTTAATGATTAAAAAGCGCACAAATGTAGTTCGAACTAAACACTTATTATAATATGACTAATACTAAAAATGACCCACTTCGCGCCATCCATCAAAAAAGCATTTTCAGTTTGCGTCATACAGATTTTATCACTCGCTAATTTAATTGGAGATTTTTGGCTTTTAAGAGCCACTTATATCGTAATAATATTTCAATGCTTAATCAAGCTCGAAAAACATCTACAAAATCAAAATAAAAAAAATATGGCTGTTATCGTTAAGTTATTGGCAAACAGCTGTTTAATAGATATTATCGCGGGTGTGTTCCTTGAAGATTTCAATTCCACAAGTGGCAAGAGCCAATATATATGCGCGTTATCATCATCTCTTTCAGCCTCCCCATACCACTCGCACTCAACCTGCAAACGTCGCTAATAATTATGGCTATTGGTTGTGTAAACAGCAACTGATAAAGAGATAACTAGCTTTGCAAACGTCTAATCCGCTCAACCACTTTCGGCGCTAATTCCATTTAGAAATAGAAAGTGGCTGCTGTTGCCAGCCAAACACGTTAATGAGAAAGAGGAAAACGCCAGGTTTAAGATGAAGAGGAAAAAAATAAAGATAACGGAAAATTTAAAAAAAAAAAATATTTTTCTTGGACATGAACAGATGAAAAGAGAGATGGAAAATTATTAAAGATGCCACAAAATAAGTCATAAAAATACAACTTAGAACATAATATTACTTTATACTGTAAGTAGTATACTTGTAAAATATAAAATCGCCTTTTCAAGAAAATATCAACAATTCAATACGAGTGTATAATTCATTTTTTTAAAAAAGAAGAATTTTTCGATAAGCTGCTTAAATATTTAATTTTGTGCGGAAATAAGTACCAAAAAAATGTTTTCAAACTCTTTACGAACAAAACACAATTTCTAACAATTATTGGAAATAAAAATAATATTTCCCCTTTTGAATCAAATAATAATAATAATAAACTCAATAGTTCTTTTGAAATTCAATGTTTCACTGAAATCGATAATTCAAAAATGGTTAATAATATAGTGCGCCTACAAAGTGTTCTTAAAAAAAGTGAACTCTAAAACTTCTTGTAAACATTTTTTTGCGTCCAATTCCATATTTTATACTTTTCCTAATTTAAATCTGGAATATTCAAGAAGTGCGTCAAGAAGTCCGAATTCGATGAAACTGTAATCAATGCAGAGCATTGTTGAGGCCGAAGGAAAATATTTTAAACACTGAACAGAACAATTCACTGTTACCGGTATATAAAAAAATTTTTTTAAAATAGTTCTTTCATGTGGCATTGAAATATTTAGATGATTAAAAGGATTAACGAACACCGTGTTTACCCTAATGCTCATCCTAATAAATGACAATATGAATTTGTTTTACCTGTCAGGCGAATCGTCGTCCAATTGCAAACTGCGTCTCATACGTTTCCCGCCTGAACTTTAAACCCAATACAATAAAAAATATTAACAAAAAAATCAAAATAAATTTTTGGGTTTAAAATACCAGAGGAGAAAATAAATAAAATACCGAATCCACGAAACGGTTCTCAGTTGACGGAACTTGGAAACCAGAATTACCGTGCGCGCCGGACGCTGCATCTTTGCCGAACTTTGGGTGCAATTTCGATACACGAACATGAGTCGGATCACAAAATATTCAAACTCGTAAAATTAAAAAGAAAAAAAAAAAATTTGGAACCATATATTAATAAGCGATCGATTCGACAACAAAATTTCCTGTGAACCATTGATAAACGCTATAGATAAGTGTTGATGTATTGTTTATACAACACTTTTTTTTTATTTATATACACGTATATACAATATATACGTACATAAAGCGCAAATAAAATGTTATAGATAAATAGATATATATTAAATAAAAAAAAAACATCACTCGACGAAACGTCATTCGTGATGTCACAGCGATAGTGACGCTTATATTAAAAATTACGAGGTGGGAAAATAATACACGCTTTTTTTCGCTACCAAAAATACCAATTTTTCCCCACCCCAAACTCAAAAAAAATAATAATAATTTAATTAATAAAAATATAAAATTTTGTTTTTGGGGTTAGTTACCGTAAGTACATGACCCTGTAAGGTTTTTTTCTCAGCACTTCGAAATTGGTGTCCGAAGACCTGCGCAGAGGCGAAACGTCGAATTTCACTCGATGAATCTTCATTACAGGTCGAATTCGATTTTCCGTCGCCATTTTAATCGTCGATAAGAATGGCAGAAATTTTATTGATCACTTAATCCAAAACGATTGATGCGAGGTAAATATATATATTTTTTTTAAAAAAATATTTCGTCGATCGAAAGCAAATAAAACCAATATCTACGTACAATACATTATAATTTTTCGCTCAGCAAAAATAATATTCAATGTCAGTACAATGACGTCATAATGCGCGATAATAAAGTGAGAGAAGAAAAAAAAAAACGTATTAAACAAACACCTTAGTGTCAACTGAGAGGGGAAACTACAGCGAAAGTGGCTCATCATTAACTCTACCTTTAAACCATTTGCGATAGAAAAAATCAAAAAGCTGTGCCGCTAATGCAATTAGCCCCCTCCTAATAATGAATTAATCTATCGCGAAGTTATCGAATTACGTGGCTCTGATGATAAGAAATAGCAAATTAAATAAATAAATCGATAATAATAATTTTAGCTTATCGAGAAGTACTTGCGATTTTGATAATACCGCATAAATATTTTACAGCTTAATCGTCTTTTTTAACACTTGCTTTTATGCTAAAATTCCTTTTTTTTTTTTGTTTATTTATTTTAAATCAATTATAAAAATTTTTATACAAATGAAATTCAAATCCGGTTTTAATAAAAATAAATAAATAAATAAAACAATACCCGACGTATATACAGTAGGGTGTTCGTTGGATAACGTTAGTTTTGAAACATGAATAAATCAGTCGAATTTTAATGAAAACGAATTGTTTTTTTATAATTATTTACATTAAGTAGCACCTCCCAGTTAATAATAAAAAATAATTTTTAGAATATGACCTCTACGACTGAGTCGGCACGCGTTAATGCGCGCAAATAAATTTCCATTAATTCTATGGTAGATGCCGGACCTTGAGATGCAGGCACATGCCGAGGTTCAGTCGGCAAGTGCAGGCTGAAAGTCCGCAAAAGCTTTAGTTTTCAAAGTGAGCACGTTTACACGTGCCGACTCAATTGTAGAGTTCATATTCTAAAAATTGTATTTTATTATTAAATAGGAGGTGTGAATTAAGGTAAATATAAAAAATAAATCATTTTTATTAAAATTTGACTGATTTATTCATGCTTCAAAACTAACGTCATCCAACGAACACCCTATATTTTGAAGTTAATATTTAATTCAGCGCGTTTTGAAGCATTTTTGAAACAAAATGAGAGCAAAATTAAACGAGATAATATCTTCAAATTTTAGCATTTCAGTACTCATTGAACACTATAATTTAAATTAATTAAGTCAAATCTGTACTAAATCCTCAAACCACAATTATTTTTATGTTCACCTATTTTTGAATCGAGTTTCCTATATAATTTTTCCATCAGTGAATTTTGGTCATTTAAATTATTTATTTTAATAGAAAACTATTATTATTTATAAAATTTACGAAACAGAAGTTGTAATTTTATCTCCCGCAAACTCCTCATAAAAATTAATAGTAATAATTATTCGTACTCAACATTTTCGTGACTTCGTGAAAGCGTTAATAATAATAATTATAGACTTTTAAAGCTAATCGAGGTCATACGTGCTCTTTCCCAAATTCCGAGTCAGCGCCACTAGCGGAATTTTAATAAGTGGAGTAAACCACTAAGTCTGTTCACCGCAAATTATTTATCTTTTTTTTTTATTGAAAAATTTTTCTCTTGAATTATTTAATACTTAATATAAGTTTTAAAATTCCTTTTATCCGAAATAAAATGAGGTATGATAAAAACCTTTAAAAACTATAATAATAATAAAAAAACAACTAAATGTAGATAAAAAAAATACGTGGGAATTTCTCATTCATAAAATTCTGTTTTTGCAGTTATATTTATCTACATTTTATAGAAATTTTCGTTTTTACAACAAGGTTTCTATAACAATAAAAAAAACCTACTCAGTTAACTAAAATAATAATAACAACAACAATGAATTAGACATGAGGTTTGCGCGGGCGAAAAAAAAAACCAGTTCGGATGTCATTCAATGTGCTCAAAAATTAAAAATTTATCATATTATTTTTGCACTGGAAATTTACAAAAAAAAAAAAAAAAATTTCTTAAAACTATTTAAACTGAATCAATTATCTATAGCACACGTCAAACAATTCTCCATATCACGCGTCAATCATTTGTCATATTAAGACGTCAAATTTAAATTTTAATCCTATAACAAAATACTACACAAAAAATCCTTGTAGAAGCTTAAACATAAGCGAAATAAGCCACAAAATTATTGAAAATAACACAATTATTTTCACCTAATTTTGAACCGAGTTTTCCTATATAATTTTACACTACTGCACTGTAAAAATATTTTTAAGTGGTCGATGAGTTTATAAGTGCACTTTGAACATACGTCGCACACATTTTTATTTTCCCTCAACTTTACTAAAAAAAAAAATGAGTTTTATTGTCCGCCTTAAACAGGTTTTTAATAGGTTTAATGCTCAAAATTCATGTTCGTTTCGCGGTAAATAGGTTTTAGGCCTTATACAGCTATGTTAACATGGTTTTCGCCTTATACAGAGTCCGCCTTAAACAGGTTTTTTGTGTGTATTTAAAACGTGTAATACATGCAATTTTTAATAATAAATATTATATCTGTCAAAATAATAAATGATTGCAAATGACACTTGTTCTCTCCACTTGTAAAACACGTCTATAATAATAATTATTATCTCTCTTTTAATTATTATTGCTCGTTATCAACGCGTGTAAATAGGTCTCGCTATTTTTTTTTATAGCAAAAAATAAAAAAAAAAAAATTTTGCCAACAATTTCTATCAATCGATCCATCGAATAATTAAATTGCAAATAATTAAAAACGACTTTTTATAAAAATAATTATCTCGAGTATCAATGCGAATAAATTAAGAAGGTTGTAAATAATTGACAACATTCATGCATCGACTTAATTATTGAGCTTAATAATGAAACGGGAAAAAGAAAAAGAAAAAAAAATATCTTTAAATTATTACGTAAATAAACTCTACTCGAGAAGTGGTGGTGAAAAAAAGCGAACTTGGAACGCCCTCTTGTGTCAATACTTGGCAACATCACGTCATGTGTCATTACGTTGTCACGTAATATCAAAACGTTGGATTAGATGTCGCTAGATGGCGCCAGAATCATCGGATGGAACAAACTCCTTCGCGATATCGATTAGACCGGAAATCGATTTCCCAGCCGGAGTTTCAACCGCTCCAATTTTAATTAAAATTACGTGAGAAGAAACATAAAATTAATTAGGTTAAATGCAGGGTGTGCCTATACACACCTCCGAGGCAAATGAGGATTCATTCCATCACTTAAGTCAAGGCTTTTAATCAAGTTTTTGAGTTTAATTGATGTTTCTTAAAATAATATTGTAAATAATTATTTTCTATTTGAGTTTAGTACATTTTTTTTTGTTGATGTTTCTTTTTCTTACGGTAAATGTTGTTTTTGAGTTTAGCAAATGTATAATAATACATCTTTATTGAGTTTGTGGATTGTTTTTTGAATGTTATTTTGAGATTCTTACAGTTTAGTACATGTAACGATGTTTTTTTGTTTGTTTGTTTGTTTACTAAGTATTGTTTTTGATTTAAGTAAGTAAGTATTTTATTTAGTGAATGTTTATCATAGTTTGTTGGTCGGTTTTTCATTTTATTTTTCTTGCCGTTATTATTTATTTAATAAACTAATTCTATAAGTGTATTTTTATTATTTTAAAAAGTTTAGTAATTTCTTTAGAGTTCAGTGATTGTTTTTTTAAAAGTTTAAAAAAAAAAAAACACTTTCAAAAAAAAGTTTGTTAGTTGTTTATAGGAATCATTTGAATAAGTGCTTCCCTTACCCCAGTGCATTTTTCTTGTATTGATTTTCCTTTAGAGCACACCCAAATTTGGTATAGCTCACGCCAACGAAAAAAAAAAAAATCACGAAAAATAAAAGGGAAAAAAAATTATTTGTAGTTGAGAAATTTAACACGAAAAAAAAAAAAAAAACGCAACTAATTAGGTGACTTTTAGCAACTAGTAAATCAGCTGATAATAATAAGCCTCGTTAAATAAAGCGCTAAAAAAAGAAGAAAAGAAAAAGCATTACATTTGTAAATCCACCCCCGCAACCTCATTCGCACTGGGCCGAGTGCACTCCCCACTCAAACATACGGAGACTGCTCTAATCTAATATCATATTCATTACAAAGTTTCAAATCAATGCTTGCACTTATGAAACGTACTTACTTAAGTAGACTCTTAAATAAAAGCCTTTTGTCATCAAAAATTCAAAACTGAAATTTAACATTTTTCTGCCAATAAACAACACTGAGAAAATAATGACTAAACAGCTGAACACGGTTCCACTATTAGAGTTCCAGAACTGTTGGGAAGAGACGAGAAAGGGTCTACTTAAGTGAGTAGTTGCTCTCTACTTTAATAGTACAAAGTTTTGAGCCCCAACGAAAAGCCCTTTTGCCTCAAAAACTTCCATCTTTGGCATTTATCACCGTAAACAATTTTGAAAAAATGAGAGCTGAACATGGTTCCATTTTTAGGGTTCCGGAACTTTTACTAAGAGCAGGGGAAGGGTGCACTTAAGCGCACATCTCCTTTGAAGTTTTGGCGTAACGTAAAACGTGACGTTACACCTCCAACGCAACCTCATTTCGACGCGTCACGTGACCTATTAGGGCAATGTCTGCTCCACATACGTACATACTGCACACCTTATAATTATTATACGGTAACGTAACCATCAGCCCAGAAATTCCATCTTTGCCATTCCTAAACAAATCGTCACTCATCAGCCATTGTTTAAATACAAATGGCGCTTAAAATTAATCCTACTTAATCCGGGATTAAGCAACAAAAATAGAAGACGATTTAATTATCGTTAAGTAACCTAAATTTAATAAAGAAATTCAAAAATTAAAAGTTTATTTAGAAATAAAAAAAATGGCTTTCGAAGTGACCACCGCAAAATACGAGTACATTAAATATAGAGAAATCCGTATAAATCGAAAAAAAAGTCCCTATAAATCAAAAAAATCTTTATAAATCGAAAAAAATCGTTATAAATCGAAAAAAAAACCTTTAAATCGAAAAAAATTCCAACATATCGAAAAAACCCCAACAAATCGAAAAAAATCCCAACAAATCAAAAAACTCCCTATCAATCAAAAAAAAAAAAAAAATACCAATAAATCGAAAAAAACCCTCTATAATATTATAGGAAAAAGTCGCTTCCTTTATAGGAGACAAACATTAAATTAAAAAAAACCTAGTCGTTACATAATAAAAAATATATTGAATAAAAAAAAGACCTTCCAGAAAATAATAAAAATTTTTTTTTGCACGAGTTGTTCTATTATGTATATGAGTATGACGTCATCGCAACCATTGTTATTTCTCCATTCAAAAAAATACAAAAAAAAAAAAAAATGTCCCCGCTTAGCAAGAATTAATATGGTACAAATGGAACAACGCAGAAAACAATAGAAAAAAAAATATCCCCCAAATGTTCGATGCACTCAATTTATGACGATAATATTATAATGAGACGTCAGTTGTTTCGCGCTTGCGCAATTTTAACGCTACGTTGCGAGACAAAAACGTTTACATAATCTGTCTGTATAATGCAATAAACAAACGAATAAAATATCATCTTTAATAAAAAAAAAAAAAAAAAAAAAACAGGAAAAGAAATTAATAATAATAATTCAAAATTCTGCGTGTTGCGTTTCAAAATATTTAAGGGAAACAAAAAAAAAAACTCACTTCCGCTTCCATTTATCACTTTTGTTTATGTGGATAAATAAATCTTCTTGTCAAACGACAGATCAAAAGAATAAATTTTCGCAATACAGTAGTAAAATTTGATGCTTAAAAATTATTCATAAAAAAAAAAATAATAAAAAAAAAAACTGAAACTAAAAAATTAAAAATAAAACAAAATTTAAACTGGATTAAAAAATAAATTTTTTTTTTTAAAATAAATACCGGTACGGTACATAAAAAAAACTTCTCCCTATAATAGTATCAGCTGTTTTACGCACCACGCGACGTATCATCTTTAATGATGCGGGATTGAGGTCGTCCTTCCCATCAAAATATTCACGAATTCTATTTTCATCACATTTTTTTTTTTTTTAAAAAAAAAAACTGCGGATGATTTAAATTTTTTTAAAAAAATGTAAATTTTAAAATAGTAGTTGCAAAAATGTAAAAAAAAAAAAAATTTATTTACAAAAATAATTGTAGCCAACAAATGACCAAAGACGAAGTTAAGCACTTGCTTAAGTGGAGCACTCAACTACATGTACTGTAAATTTTCGATGATTGGTATTTATATTAAAAATCTATTCCTGAAAATTAATTTAATAGTTATTTATTATACCATTAATTGAAAGCTGGGTTTATGCCATTTTAATATTAATTATGTCGTTTCTTATCTCCGGGAAATCTTTGCCGTTCATTTAGATTTACGTTTGAGGAAAAAAACGAAGGTCACACGCTGTTCATTAATATTTCGCTCATTAAAACGCAGTTATTATAATTATTATTGTTGATTAGTACAAAAAACAAAATCTGGTTTTATTCCGATTGGAAGTTTGTAGCAGCAATTATTCTCGTTTTAGCTACCAAAAGCCACAAAAGCAAAAAATAAAAGCGAAATTTTCTACTTTTCCTAAGTTTTTGAGGGTTGAAATTTACTCTCGTTTGATAAAAAATATACGGTAATAGTAATTATTATTAGCTTCATTACTGCAGACACATTCAGGAATAATATTAATGTGGTTATAAAAGCAAAAATTAATTATTACTTCGTATTTATTATAAAATTTGCAATTAATTTCGGATTTTGTAAATGTAAAAAAATACAAATATATTTGAGTAATGAGCGATGGCCTTGTGAGTGGTCCTCGTTAAAGCTAATCCTTTAAATGATTTATTTTGAAGAAAAAAAAATTATTTTAATAACCGCAATTTATTCTAAATTCTTAGATAATTATTGTGACCTGAAAAATGTATTCTAAAACTGGAAATATAAAATTTATAAATTTAAAAAATATATAGTGTATAATTATAAGACAAACGCGGGTTATTATAATTTTAAATCGTGAAAGCGGTTTATTTTTAAAACTCGAAAACGTTATTTTGACAGTGAAAATGTTAATCTCAAAACTTTAAAATATAACCTAAAGATCTAATATTATAATCTTCAAACCTGAAACCGTTATCGTAAGCCCCTTAAACGTTATACGTTGTATTTAAGACCCAAACGATACATTTTAAAACCTGAAAAACATTCTTTTAACCTAAAAACGTAATATTAAGCCGTTACCAACGTCATTTACAGACATAAAAACGTCATATCAGAACATAAATACGTCATATTAAGACATAAAAACGTTAGATTACGACATAAAAACCTTACGTTACGACATATCTGAAAACCCAAACAATAAATTTTAAAACCCTAAAAAAACCCCTTTTTAACCTAAAAACGTAATATGAAGCCCTTAACAGCGTTATATTACGTCATATTACGACATAAACACGCTATCGTCAGACATAAAAATGCTATTTAAAACCTAAAAAACAGTTTCAGACCTAAAAAAAACATTTTAACTTAAAAACGTAATATTAAGATCTTAACACCGTTACCTCGTATCTTAAAAACGTCATAAGAAAACAGAAAAACTGTACTGTAAGAAATAGAAACTCTTATTTAAAACATACGGTAAAAACTTTTTTCCTAAGACTAACATAATCTTAAGACATAAAAACATTATTTAAAGACCTAAACTATTAATAATTATTTTGAATCTTAAAAACGATACCTTATCCTAAAAATGTTATCTTTTTAAATGTTTATCCTCTATTCTTAAACCTTAAAAAGTCATTCTCAAACCTGAAAACGTTATTTCTTATATCTAAAAACATAATCTTAAGACATAAAAACGTTGTTTAAATACCCAAACTATAAATTTTGAATCTTAAAAACGATACCTTATCCTAAAAATGTTATCTTGTTAAATGTTTATCCGTTATTCTTAGACCTTAAAAAGTCATTCTCAAACCTGAAAACGTTATTTCTTAGATCTAAAAACATAGTCTTAAGACATAAAAACGTTGTTTAAAGACCAAAACTAGCGAATTTCAATCTTAAAAACGGTACTTTATTCTAAAAACGTAATATGAAGACCTAAAACCGCTATTCTTAGACCTTAAAAAGTTATTCTCAGATCTGAAAACTTTATTTCTTAGATCTAAAAACATAGTCTTAAGACATAAAAACGTTGTTTAATGACCCAAACTAGTGAATTTTAACCTTAAAAACGGTAGTTTATTCTAAAAACGTAATACGGAGACCTAAAACCATTATTCTTAGACCTTTTAAACATTTTTTTAGACCTTAAAAAGTTATTCTCAGATCTGAAAACTTTATTTCTTAGATCTAAAAACATAGTCTTAAGACATAAAAACGTTGTTTAAAGACCCAAACTAGTGAATTTTAATCTTAAAAACGGTACTTAATTCTAAAAACGTAATACGGAGACCTAAAACCGTTATTCTTAGACCTTTTAAACATTTTTCTTAGACCTTAAAAAGTTATTCTCAGATCTGAAAACGTTATTTCTTAGATCTAAAAACATAGTCTTACAACAAAAACACATAATCTTAAGCTCTAAACATGTAACAGAAATGAAGTAAGTACTCACTCGAAGAAGACACTGTCTCCATCCCTGAGCATTCCCATTCTCTTATGGTTGAGCATAGCGGCGGGCGAGGACACATTCCTCAGCCCCCCGCCACCACCACCATGACCACCAGCGCCCCCACTACCACCGCCGCCGCCCCCACTACCGCCGATCAAAAGCTTCTGCGTGGAATTGATGAAACTGCGATGTTGCACGTGTTGTCTATGGTGATGGTGAAACTTGACGGAGCCCGTGGCAGCTGCGGGAGACGTTCCCCCGGCCCGCTCCAGCGCATCGAAGGGATTGTGGGCTACGTCAGAGGGTGCTGTCCAAGGTGACCTCAGCACCAAGCCCCGGGAAACCACCGTGCACACCCTTTCGGCGGAAGTGGAAGAAGCGGCTTGGATATCCAAACTCAGCTGTTTCCTCCTCACCACTTTCGAAGAGATGGTGTGGGTCGTGGTGGTGGTGCGGGCCAAACCCAAGCCCGTGGCGGCGGAGGCAACGTGGTACGTATCCATTGAAAATATTATATTATATACGAGAGAGAGATATTATAGATGAAAAACAAAAAAAAAGTTTTGGCGGTTAAACGAATAAATTGTTAAGCCGAGCGAAGTGCGCACAACCGACTCATTCCGACTTCAATGATAAAACTATCACACGCGATAAAAGTCGCAGCCAAAAACGCGCAAGCTCCGCCCACTTTAAAAACAACTTTTCTCTCTCTCACTCACTCACTCTCTCTACTATAATCTTACTTTTGGTCGCGTATCTCTCTCGGTTTTTTTTTTAACAAAAAAAAAATAACAAAATGATTAAGTAAAATCAAAGTAGAGAAAAACAAAACCGAAAATAAAAATATGACTTAAGTTCGCTCACAAAATCCGTTCAATGACGTCATGAGCGAGTGAATGTGTGTGTGTGTGGATTTAGTGAGTGTATATTTAGACAGTGTTCGGCGCACCTGAAGTTTTGTCATTCTTTTCTCTCTCTCTTTTTTATTTTATTTTGTTTCTACGTGGAAACAGAGCTGAATTGGAAAACAATTAAAAAAACGAAAACACGCGAGCGATTAAAAAGATGTGCGTCACGAGTTAAACGCTTATCGGAATTATTTTAATAAAGACGGATTTCCCATTACCGTATTTATTTATTTCTCTACGGAGTTTATATTTTAAGAAAAAAAGAAAAAAAAAAAAAGTTCAACGAATTCCTCAGGTGACGTCAGACGTTAAGTAAAGTCGCGACCTTGTTGCGCTCGTTCGTTTCTGCTGTTGCCGGTTTAAATAAAGTTTCCCAGGGCTCCCTGATCGAACGACCGGAAGTACGTAGAGCGCCGGGTGGAGGTGAAAGTAAAAAAAAATTATACAAATATTTAACTATTTCTAATGGCAAAAACTATCTGTGGATTATCACTGCATATTTACTTTAATTTCTTTTTGTAGACGAAAATACACGGTGCACGCAAGAAAAGTTCACCCGGTTGCATTATTATTAAATCATTTTAATAATTATTTAAAATATTTGAAAGACACATGGAAAACCATGTAAATCATTTCGTAGTTTCCTTAAATTTACTCTGTGATATTTTATAAGTGCGCCAACAAATGGCATGAGACGAATTCTATGACGTTGGTGTGTATGAAATGTGAGTGTGTATAATGTATAAAGTAAAATATTTTAATCACAAAATAGAACAAGTAAATGCTAAAAAAAAAAAAGTTTTTAAAGTAAAGTTTTTCCACGTGTCATTGAAATATTTAGATTATTAAAATGGTTTAAAATAAATTTCTTATGGGAGCACTTTTATACGAACACCGTGTATATAATGCATTAAAATTATTTTAAAAATTTTAAAATTAAATTCCCCCCCCCCCCTAAGTCTATTAAAATGTACTTATTTAATTTAATTGAAAAAAATTATTTTGATCGAATTTATTAATCAATAAAAACAATGCCATAAAAATATACGGTATACCGTATACGGTAATCTAAATGCAATAAAAATCTATCTTAAACGAGAATTAATCGAGATACACAAAACAAAACAAAAAATTGAAAGTGACTGTAAAAATTTTAAGAATTTTAAAATTAAATCCCCACCCCCTAAGTCTATAAAAATGCATTTAATTAATTTTAAAAAATTGTTTTTAGCGAATTTATTAATCAATAAAAACAATGCAATAAAAATATACGGTATTAATCTGAATGCAATAAAAATCTGTTTTAAACGAGAATTAATCGAGATACACAAAACAAAAAATTGAAAGTATTAGTGTAAAACTTTTAAGAACTTTAAAATTAAATCTCCCCCCCCCCCCTAAGTCTATAAAAATGCATTTAATTTTAAAAAAAAATTATCGAATCTATTAATCAATAAAAACAATGCAATAAAAATCTCCGGTAATAATCAATTTTAAACGAAAATTAATTGAGATACACTAAACAAATCAAAAAATTAAAGTAAAAAAAAAAAAAATACTTTTTTAAAATAATAATATTATTATTGTGATTGATACAGGATTTGTCGCTGTAAAATCGTGCAGACGGGTACGGCTGATTGGAGACGGTTGATGAAGCAACAGCCGGCTCAATGTCTATAAATGGCGAGTAACGAATCATTCGCTTTGGAGAATATCCAACAATCATCCGCTGTAAATTCCCCCCTTAAGAAACACGCGAAAATCGTTAACGATGAACCCTCGTTACAAATCAGCCACTAATAATTATTATTATTATTATACATCGCGATGACGTCAACGATGTAATGGAAACCACCTCATGCGTCGGACTCATACGGAACCAGATGAGTAAGGATAATGATATTATTTACAAAGTGCGATATAATTAATATTATACCAATAGCTTTAATAAAGTTATTTGTTAAAACACAATAACCTGTTTAAGGCAAAACCTGTACAAAAAACGTTCAATAAACGGATCAAAAAATAAAAATTAAGAACGAAATTTTTGAAGTAAATGTTAATTTAGAAAACCTGTCTAACACGGAAATGCACATGGATTTCGAGCATCGAAGATTTTATAAACCCTGCTTAAAGCGGACAATAAACTCAATTTTTTAGTAACGGAACGTCAGATGAAAACCTTAAATCGACGTGTACATATGTTAGATTGTAATTAGGGCTTGCTGCTGACTGCCTTAAACGCTCACTCGCTTAAACAGAAACCTGTAAGAACGGACAAAATAACTGAGTACGGCACTATTCCGCCTTACGAAGGTTTTACTATAAATTGTAGTTAAAAATTCTTGTAAAGTAAAATTAAAGTACTTTTTTTATTGAAAAATAAATGTATAAAGAAATTAGAATAATCGGATGGCTGCGAAATCATCCGGATAATCGAGATTTAAGATAATCCGGATAATCGAGCTTTGAGATCAATCATCGTTTATTCTCTTTTGGATTTTATATTTTTTTTTTCTTGCACTTAAGAAACAGAGTTACACGGTGTGTATAATAGAGACGATCGAATTTCCTGGTTAAACGAGACAACAAATAGTAAACGCCGTTGATAAAATTAAAACGAAACGCACCTGAAATTCAAGTAGAAAATCCGTGTACACCTCAACCCTCCCCAACCATGATATCACCCCCCTCCCTCCATACTCTTCAAATGCAATTACCCGTTTGTAATTAACTTGAGCAAATAATTCTCAAATTCCAATTATAATTACTATTCTACTATTGAGTAAGCTCCTATCTACGTTTCACACATTAAACACGTTTTTCCAATTATCAATTATTATTATTGCTATTACGTTTTTGTGATTTTTTTTTAATTTTTTTTTTAGAGAAAATGATAACGGGTACGCAGAAATAATTGATTATTAAGCTAGAAATATATTACGAGTGGGGAAAAAAAAAGATATGGAAAATTTATTACTATTTTTGTTATCGATACGAAGCCATTGAAAAAAATCGAGTTAAAGGTTATAATATTTAAAAATAGTCTTTTACTCTATCATACACGTAGTTATGTAGTTAGGTAATTGTAATTATAACGCAGAATTCTTATTAGTAGAATAAATTATTACATTAGTAGTTGGTATTACAGTAGAGTCTCGATTATCCAGACAGATCGATGTCAAGAGTGTTCCGGATAATGGATTTACACTTGAAAAAGTCACAATTTTTGTATGAATTTATTTAAACTTCAATGAAAAGGAAAAATATATGTAGAAAAAATATTTACATTCAATCATAATAATTATAACAAATGTGGAAACAATGTTAAAAACTATGCTTGACCATCAACATTCGCGTTTTTTTTTTTTAAACTTTTCCCTATAAACACGTCCGGATAATGGAAAGTTCGTATAATTAAAGTCTGGATAATCGAGACTCTACTGTATACCGAAACTACCAGTACATAGTCAAAATTATTATTTCCATACTGCAAAATTTAATTATTTCAAAAATTCTTGTTAGCTTAATAACTAAAATTTAAAATTTTCTATCTAACTCAAATTTCACTCCAACTTAAATTTTAGTCAAACTCAAATTTCACTCCAACTTAAATTTTAGTCAAACTCAAATTTCACTCCAACTTAAAATTTTGTTCCAACTTAAATTTTGTTCCAACTTAAATTTTGTTCCAACTTAAATTTTGTTCCAGCTTAAATTTTGTTCCAACTTAAATTTTATTCCAACCTAATATTTATTCCAACTCAAATGTCACTCCAACTTAAATTTTATTCCAGCTTAATATTTATTCCAACTCAAATTTCACTCCAACTTAAATTTTATTCCAACTTAAAAGTTTATTCCAACTTAAAAGTTTATTCCAACTTAGTAGTTTATTCCAACTTAGTAGTTTATTCCAACTTAAAAGTTTATTCCAACTTAAAAGTTTATTCCAACTTAAAAGTTTATTCCAACTTAAAAGTTTATTCTAACTAAATTTTAATCTAACTAAATTCTCATTCCCGTACAGGGAAAACAAACTCGAGTTCTCCTAAAATATTATATTTTCAGCAAAAAAGTTTATTCCAACTTCATTTGCGAAACGAAAACACTATAAATCAAACCATTTAACCACCTAATATAAATTAATATATTCCCCTGGCATCAAAAATATTAACCATAATAATAATAATAATAATTACTACGATTAAAAGTGCTGACATTAATAGAATAAATTAATTATTTATTTAATTTTTAAAGATTTTTTCCTGTATAAATAATAATATTATGAAATTTTTTTTCCCCGTTGCAGAAAAACAATATTTAGTTGGCACCGTTTGTTTTCTTTTTCCTCCGTTTCCAAAAATTCTCTTTAACTCGCCGAGTGTATTCTAACGCACGCCGCCTCGTTTCGCTCACTTCCTTTCGTGACGTCATCGCTCCCAGCTATTCTGTTATTTCGAGACATTTTTTTTTTCTCTCCCACTAGTGACACCTTGACATCGATATATATTCCGGTAACCTAACCTAACCCGTTTAACTGAACCACTTCCCTTTCGTTATTTACCCCGCACACGCACAGCACACATACCGGTACCTGCCTCACTACTACTTCACTCACTCACTCACTGGTTGGCTTCGTGTACAATTGGATTTGGAAGATGTTTAAATATTTAAAGTTGGCAGCGCTCCATTTGTCGAGTGAAGAAAAATTTCCATTTGTCGGGAAGAAAACACGGAGAGAATCACTTACGATTCGTATCCTCCGCAAAGAAAACATCCGACGAATACGCTCCATGTATTTTTAAGGAACGCGAAGAATATAAAAAAAAGTATTATCATACGTTATATTCGTCGATTTACGAGAAAAAATCATCAAGCGCAAACAAATCTAGATTAACGAATAAAATGATATACACGGTGTTCGTAAAAAAGTGCTTCCCAACTGAAATAGTAATAAACGCTTTTAATCATCTAAAATTCTAAATAGTGTAATCATAGGTGTAATGAAACATGGCCATATTTTTGAATTAAAATTAAATCTTAAAAATATTAGTAAACATGAAAATGTATGCGGTATGTACGCATGCGCAGATCAATAATTTTGATTTTCTTCTAGGCCTTTTATCATCTTTATTTATTTATTTTTCATTGATAACCAAAATAAATAAAAGGTATGCACTGTAGATTATTTAAACAGACTGAGGTCAACGTTATACGAAGGTTAAATACAGATAAGTCACTGGCTCCATTCATGGGGTTATTTAATCTAGATTAAGATAGTTCATTTTTAACTTGATATTATAGACATAGGCTATAGTATAAATAGTAAATCGCTGCGAGATTTGTTTTTAAACGAGATTTGGTAAAACAGTTTTTTCAAGTGTGAATTTAACACTTAAACTTAACTTTTTTACAACGTGTTTTTAAATTTACGGATTTTTTGAAAAACGAATAAAGAAGTCAAATTTTAATGAAAATTAATTAATTTTTTAATATTTACATACAACAACATCT
>JAQGAY010000364.1:0-30030 GCA_034698085.1 Polydesmus angustus | reverse complement strand
AGAAAAATTTTTTATCCAGGAAAATTTTTTTATCCGAGAAAATTTTTTATATGAGAAAAATTTTTTATCCAGGAAAAATATTTTATCTAGGAAAAATTTTTTATCCAGGAAATTTAATTAAGTATTTAGAACCCTATACGGTGTCCGAAAAAAAAACATATAAATATGAAAATTTATTGCATTTTAGTAAGTAAATTTTAATTCTGCACCGTGTACATGTAGGCTTAAGTTGCGCAAACATTTTGTTCTCTTACTATTGAAAGGACTAATTATTATAATTATTGCACTTTAAGGTTACAAAAATTATTTTTTTATCTAGGTTACAGTAGCCTATTACCGGTCTTAAATTGTAAATTTGTAAAATACTTAGCGCAATGTTCTGTTAAACGCATTTTTTAGATGTAATCAGTAGAAATAGTTAAGCTTTCGTTTAACATCTTGATTCTGGCGAATGACAGTGTTATGTAGCAAGTAAAACATTTAATTTTCACTACAATATTTTTTTTTTATAAATTTTATTTGTTGAATTAAGTTTTCCTTAATGCTCGAAATACGATTTAAACGCGAGGGCATTTCAAAAATACCGGTAGCAAAACTATTTTTTTGTGTGAATAATTTTAACATAAAATGAATTTAATAAATGAAATTGTTAAATACTGTAATTAGAATGAAAATTGATTCCCAAAGAAATTGAAGGCCACTTTTGGGCGTTGATAAACTGTAATGTTGATTGCTTAAATACAACTTTTTTATAATTAATTTTAAAGAAAGAGCTTTCGGAAGTGCGCTTGTGCCACATGCATTCAAAAATATTGAGTTTAATAATATTCTAGATTTTATTTCCTACATTTGACGTTTTGAAAGACACTTTTTTTAATGTCATTGAAATTATTCGAGGTACCCAAGTACGCCAACTTAATCCTCAACCTGCCAAAAAATATTAATTCTGACTTTGCCTTTTGTTAATGACAAGTTTTGATGACACTTAACATCAATCGACACGCTCATTTATTCACTCATCATTCTCACCTCAAGTTTTTTTTTTTGTTTGGTTATTTATTTTTTTTTACTTTGTGAAACCGAAACACGTTAGTTAACAATCCCGTTGTTTCTTTGGTTGAAAAAAGAGAAAAAGGGAGGGCGGGGTGAGTGGTAAACTAAGGGCATTTAGATTAGGTAGATCTACTTCGTGACAATTCGCCGAAACTGTAAGAGATGATCGTTTTGACAGCTTGATTAAGTGCAAGATGATAAAAAAAATAACAACGAGGAAACATCTGCATGATAATAAAAGTGCGCGCCAACTATGCATTAGCACTAGAAACTTGAGTTAGTATAAATTGCATTCCATAGCTTCAACCGCATGATGTGCCGAGTTGAGTGGTAAAGAAGGAGGGAGGGCAAGTCGGAAGAAACTGTTTCTCCACATTGTCTTATCATCGTGCAACTAATCAAATGATATGCATCAGTCGTTGCGTCCAGTTTAGACTTAATCCTATACTAGATTATTACGAATTAACTAATGGTTGGCAATACAGTTTTTCGACCTCTTTTTTTTTATTCTCTTTTCATAACGTCTTTGATTATGCTATTTTTAGATAAGCTAATCTGTGGCATCATTTTTTAAAATTATTTTTACCGGTATTTTTTATATTAATTTGGAGACTGATTAATCGTTTCACGCATTAATATTTGTGAAAATGCAAAAGTTTCTGATTTTGATATTATCGATGCAAAATCGCATTCTAACGATATAATACGGCAGTGGTCTAAATACGTACTTTTGTAATCCAAGATTACGATAATAGCCTACTTTTTGCATAATATTCAACCTCAAGTTCTACTTCACAAAATATTGCGTCAAATTTTTGTTGAATTTTTATTAAGTTTTTGTGTAGGCTAATAATGTTAAAAAATGTAAATTCTCGGGATCGATTAATTAATTTTAATTTGCTTTATTAAATTCCGTTTAATATACTTATGCGGATAAAAAGTTAACATATGACATTTGCTTAATTTGCCAATTTAATTCATCTTCTTAAATTTTTTTTTTAAAAAAGGTTGTTTTCCAAGGTGGTTTATGCGTTATGGTACGGTATTTTATTTTTATTATGCTTGCTGTAGCCTACACTATTATATCGCATTTGCTTGAGTTATAACTTTTAAACGCAGTGTAATTTTAATAAGAGCATAATTATGTTGCAGATGTTTAAAATAGTATTCTAGGGGTGATGCCTTCTTAATGATAACAATCGCCAAAGTTATTCATTTCGCGTGCGCTAAACATACCAAAGTCTTAACTTCCTTTTTTTCTCAACGGTTTTTGGAAATAACGTATTATTACTGTAGTAGGCCTACTCTACAGTAGATGGAAAAGCAATTTTCATCATGAAATATTACGGGCGTTATATATGAAAACATTGCAAAATGTGTTGGACGTGAAGCACAATCAAAAACAAATTGAACTCAAGATTTTTATTTATTATTTATTGCTTTTACTCGTAATAAAAAATATTTTTTAGTAAAATTCAAATTACGGAATAAAAATTACAAATTGTAATAAAGAATCTAAATGCAATATAGTTACCAATAATTAAAAGTTTGTAAAATATTATTATGAAAAGTTATAAAAATGTAACATTAAAATTTAATTTATTGTAATTTAGAAAGTTTTATCAACAATTCTGTATTCGTTAAGCTTTATAAACTGTTTACCCATAATCCCATTGCCTAACTTGTTCAAGGACCCGCACCAACCTTCTAAAACCGTGGATTTCAATCCTTGCAAACTTAATGGCGATTTCTTTTTATTATTATATGAAAGTTTACAGTGGATTGCTTTGAGAAAATAGGGTTTAAAAACTTGTTGAAAATGTCGGAGGTTCACCGCGGGGAAGGATTAGAAGCGAAGGAACCGGCCGAAATGAATTTTTAATGCCAGCATTGGCGGTATTCATTAGTTGTTTTGACAATAGTTTAGTAGCATAATGTTTTAATTAGGGTAATAGACAGTTTGCCGTCGATCTGTTTATACGCACGGATAGCCACAGAAAGGACGCGATGTCAGTTGCGACTTTAACTTTACTGGTACTGTAAAAAGATTTGATTCTTCAGGCTTCTTGGGATAACGATAGGTAAATTACCGATCGATCTGCTCATGCGCGTGCTGCACGTGAAATTCTTAGCTACTAGTGATCCCATAGCTCTAGCCTCTATGAGTCAATCATCGCAAAGTTTAGCGAGTCGGAACACCTTAAAAAGTATGACGTCACCAAAAATGTCGATTGGCACATAAAATACCGATCGATCGCAAACTCCCTATTGTGATAAAACTTTATTGTTTACCTTTTTTTCTTCTTAATCTTTCATGAACAGATAAAAACTCAAAACTTGCTTTTATTCTATAGACTTTACAGTGTCTTTGTATTCACATTGTATGTGAACGGCGTACTTAAGCATGTTTTAAGCCGGTTGGCCCTCTTAATGTGTGGGCATCAGTACTATAGGTTTGTTAAACCGTTATTAAAACAAACTTTCAACCCCGAAAGTGCGGCTGAACTGAATTTTTTAAACTTTTGAAATAAAAAAACGGGATCGATTTTGAATTTAATCTCTAAATTGACAAATAGATAGAAATTGTAACATAAGCAATAGCAATTTCATTGAGAAAAAAAAAATCCGTTTGTTGTTGTTTTAGATAAAGTGATACACATTTGAGAAAATCGATGAGCGGGTACATGAGCGGGAACGTTATTGGAATAAGAAGCGGAATCCCTTTTGAAAAAATGGATCATTCCTCTTCTCTTTTACCACTCTCCAAAAATCTACAAGAGATTTGGGAGCGTTGTTGAAAGCACGAGCGTACAGTAGAAGAAGGGGAAGAGCAAATCGCGTACCACATTGAGTATTCTTCCGCCATTGAAGTAGCACATAGAGCGGTGCTAAGGGAACTGTTACGTATGTTTGTCATTGACTTACCTCGTGTAGTTTGTGCGTGTATTGGTGCCGAGGGGGGATACGGGTTATCGGCTCAGAAAACATGAAAGAACGGACTTTGGTTTACCTGCTCACTAGCTGGACCATCTTTTTGCATTTGGATATTTATTTAGCCGCGGCACAAGCATCGCAAAGTAAGTGTTTCATTTTTTATTTTACATTGTTTCTGGCGAGATTATTGAGTCCGTGTCATCGGGTCAACACCATCATCTCAGAGAGATGATTTCGCCAAATATCGATGGTTTGTGAATTTGGTCCCCTTCTCCTTTCCCTACATAATGTATCGATATGATTCATAAGGTTACTTGGAATTTGCGTGTGGACCATTGCTAAAAACGGATATAACTGTGAGAGTAGGTTTGGCGGCAACGAATGAACCCTCGTTGGGTGTTTGAGTCGCGGACAACGGAGAATCGTTTCGACGCTTCTTTAAACTGTGTGTGTCGCATTTCCATGTAATGCAAACGAGAGTATTTTGTGTTGTTATACAAGATATCGTATTAAATTGCGGCATAGGTACTGTAGATAAACGAAGGGTGTAATTTGGAAAAGCATCGATCAATGATCTGGCGGGCGATTCTAATGTTACTTCATCGTCATCTCGATTCGGAAATTTATTTTCCGAGCTGTAATTTTGAATGAATACGTATTATTACGTTTTCTTTTAATCGATTTTTATTTTTTCCCTTTCGAAACGTGTATGGGTATTGAGAACAGTCGATCGGATACTTTTTTTTTTTATTTAAAAAACTAATAATTTTCATTATTACCGGTATTGATTTACAGTATTGTTGATTTGTGAAAGTTGAAATACTGTGTTCCACGTTTTAACCATGGAGAAATGTTTTAACCAACTGCGATATCTCGATAATACGGAGGTTGACAACCCGAGGCGGGCTAAAATAAGATTTTGTTTATTTACTGTAACATTAATTCAGCATTTTAAAATAATTTATGCATTTAATTTAAATACTAAGTGTGCTTGTAGGTCTACTTAAAATTTACAAGTGAGGAACTAAAATTGATAAAATTATTTTTTTGTGTGCTGTGTTTAACGCAGTTTAACCACGTCGTTTTAGTTGTGATCAAAGAAAAGGTATTTTTAACGAAATGTACGGTTTTCGGCTATTTGTGAGTTTTTCAGAGAAATCAATTCCATTGCCTTTTCCGACAATCGAGAATCTGCCGTAATTGCTTATAAAAGGTTTCCAAGTACCGTACGCATTACCATTTTCTTTGAAATAATGTATTCAATTTTTTATTTTTATAAACTTCTATTAAAATTTTTAAATTTGAATAGTAAACATGAAATTATCATTACGGTAGTGCACTATTTACAAAATGATATTGAACGATTTTTAGCAAGTCTTACTGTATGTTTTTTTTAAAATAAATTAATGAATACAAAATATTCAAATTTTTTTAATTAAAAAAAACCATTTTTACTTTTAAAATTGCTTACATTTTAACTACCGCGCGTTACGTAAATACGGTACCTATGTTTTTTTAAAAGTAAAAATAATAATATTTAAAAAAATGAGAAAGCCATAAATTAATTTATTTTTATCTTCCCAATTATTTTGATCGATTTCACTCTACGAGATTTATCGTTTAATTAAATTAATAGATGACGATGAGAGAAAGAGAGTGAGTGAGAGAGAAAGAGAAAAAAAGTAAGTGTATTAAAATGCAATTTCTTCATCTTAACATTTTCATCGATTTCAAAAGCTTTTCACAGTCGTTTTAATATAAAGATAATTTCAGAAGAATGTAAAATACCTCAATAGAATGTTTAATTAGTTTTTTCTTTCTTTCTCTCTCCCTCTCTCTCTCTCACTCGAATAATTACAAACTGTCTCTACTCCTCCTGAGAGATTTGTCGTCGGTTGTTGGGTGGGGCATGCTTTTCGCATTCTATTCGCCGAGACGTAGCATCAGCGTTTATTCCTACGCGCGTCGGTGGTGACGATGAGAAACGAAAAAGATGGGAGACGGATATAAAAGAAAAAAAAAAATTAAATTACATATAAAAAAAAAAGAAATGATTTTCGCTTATGATTTGTTCATACAAGTCTAAGTATCACAATACCTGAAACTAATCACAAAAGGTAAAAGCTAGACACAAAAAAGATTTGTGGATGAATGTTGTTGACCCGACTCCAAATCGTGTGTTAGGTTGATGCGCGCGCACACAACGCATTGAAACAGATCTTTGGCATCAATCATATCGATCGCTATGATCTGTATTTATTCCTATACATAGTTATGTGTATACGCCACCTTTGTCAACTTTTTTTTTTCTCTTTCTCTCCCTGTCTTTTTGTCATAAAGTCGAGCTCTTTTCACTTCCGGTTTCCGCTTTGTATATAATGTGGAATAATTGCAAGTCACATTTTTTGGTCTCTAAAACGATAAGACATTTTTTTTTTTTTAATATACAGAACGTTCATCTGTCAGTGCGACGCGTTCGGAAATATACTATACAAGTGTATTGTCATCGTTGCACGTGTTTTTTTTTCTTTTTCCTATTTTCCTTCTCATTTTGGGGGTTTACTAAATTGAAAACTAGAGTAACAATGGTGGTAGCAGGGGTTATCTTAAAACCATAAAATTGTGTTTGCTTGTCGTGCAGGTGCTTATTTTAATATTTTGTATCCTCTTAGTTATGAGCTTTTTTTTTTATATACAGTAATTCGTTTTTGGGAACCACACATGCATCGTGTTTGTTATTTTCTATGACTTTTGTTGTTTATGGTTGTTACAATCGCATTAAGAGATTGTTGTTTTAATTTTTTTTAAGGGACAAATTATTGTTATTTTGTTTTGAGCATAATATTTAGCGCAGGTGTAATTGCTGACAGGCGTCGTCAACAGCGGTCGGAAGTTTACCGGTTACACCTTTGAAGCGTCGGAGGGGGTTTTTCCAAAATATCCTTGACGGTGTTTGTGTGTGTGCTTTGGATTGGGAGCCAGTGTCAGAGTTTATTTAGGATTTTGACGAGATTTTCTCACTCATTGTTTTCACTCCTCCAGTTTCCTGTCGTTCAATTCATTTTCTCGGCCTCTCGTCAAAATCTAAACGGTTCGAATATTATTGTAGCCGGTACCCAACGCCATGACTACGCGCTTCTATATTTTTAATTGGTTATTAATGGGATTATTGATCCGCGTTGTATGAAATTGGATTACCAGTTGGCTTTTGTTACTTTGGGTGCTTTAATCTCTTTTACTCTTCCCTCGCCTCGCTCGCTCCTTCCCGCCTTAGTTTTATACCTCGCCTTGTCTACGTGCCAACTTGCCAACCGCTTTTCAAAACGACTTTACAAAATTGATAGTTGCAATATGTGCAAGATCATCAGACGAAATATTCGCTTTCTCTTTCGCTCCCTCCCTCTCCGTACACACGCGCATCCTTAAGTCGAGATTTGTTATTAGCCACAATTTTAATGTTTCAAGCAGCTTTGAACATTGTGAATGAGAGACGTGGGAAGTTAACGGTAGGTGACATTAGGCATTCGACGACTGACAATACCGGCTCAAAAATATTTCCCATTAAAATGTCTTTCTTATTTTATTCGCTCAATAATTGTGGCGTGATTTATTTTTATGGCAAATTGAAGACAGTTATTTTAAAGATAATTAAATTTTTTTTTTTGGAAATGATAAATAGATTGGTGGAAAGAATGCGAGCGAACGAAATTACAGTAATAATTCTGAAGCCGTAAACACAAACATAGAATAAATATTTTATATTGTACTAAAATGAAAAATTACTCTTGGTTATTTGGTTTAAAATTAATAAACTATTTTTTTTTTTTTTAAAAAAAAGAGTTTTATTTCTAAAGTTGATACCGGTACTGCAATGTTTTGTTGAGGCAGTAAAAGTAGATGTGGGATTTTACGGCATGTTGGTCAAAATTATTTTTATTTTTTCGAATCACGAGACGGTTACCTGTAATTTTCGCTTCGCGCATGTACTAACGGTTATCAATTTCGTTTTTTTCCCTTCTTTTTCTTCTTCCCCCTTATTTCTTTCTTATGTTTACTTTTGAAAGGGTGTTAGCCACGCGCTACTCCGACTGCCTACGTGAGATTACAAGGAGTTTTGCTCGAATATTTCATTAATCAAAACGGTGGGTGAAAACTGAAAAGATAGCGAACCGAATGTCAGCAACTTGAAATACGGGCGCAGGTATAGCACAGTTGGATTTCGTTATGCACTTTTTTTTTTTGATGCTCTAACCTTATAAATCAAAGTCATGTAATGCCGGTTTGTATTTAATTCTAGCCAACAGGTAAAAAAATTATAGATACGAAAGAGCAAGCATATGGGCGTTCAAGTGTTAGCGTCAGTTTAAAAATAAATTTTTTTTTTTAAATTTTATTTAAAGGACAAACTTTTGTAACGTCAACGTCGTTCCTAAATACCGTAGTGAGAAGTCGTAGACCTGTTTCTGTCCAGGCCATAAAAAAAAACCCAAAGAAAAAATCCGATAAGACACTGAGATATAAAATGAGGAATAAAAAGCGAAACACAATGTAATAACTGACCATGTCTACATATTTTGCACTTTTGAAACCCGTTCATTTGTTGAATAACGGGGAAAATGTTGATTCAAATATTTTCAAACGGCGATTCGCGTTTTGATTTGATTATGTTGACATTAATTTTGACGCAATTATTTCCGCATCATTTATAACTCGATAGATAAATATAGTCAAATTGTTAATTTCCTAAAAATTTGTTTAAAGACCGGTTTTTTTTTTAAATAGATGTGTGACTCATTCCGTATTTACAAAAATATTTTCTAATTTTATTATCAAATTTAATTTAGTTATAATAAAAAGTCGTTGTAGACTACACGTTTACGCAACAGTCTACATCGTTGGTAGTAATCTACTCTATATTTATTTCCACTAAACAATTTTACGTATTGAAAAACATGCATTAAATAGCTAGGAGGATGTTAAAGTGATCATCGCTTCGATTTTTTTTTTTTCGATTTTTTTTTTTTTTATGTTTCTTTATTTCTCCACCTTTTTTACATCACAATCCTCACAAGGGCGTCGATTTTTTTTCATATTTTTATTATTAACACGACGTTTGTGCGTGTAGCGCATAAATTACACAGTCTGTAAATATTGTCACCGTAAAGCTTCTAATTGTATACAAGTGCAATTTGAACGGCGTTAACTCGCGATACCCGAAACGTGTTTGCATGCCACTTTGGACCAATTTTTGGAGAGTGTCTAGAAGCTAGAAGAGAGCAGCAATAATAACACGAGTAGCGCTGGGGTATTCTCAGTGTTTGTTTAACTGGAAATATCGAGCCAAGTTGAAGTTAGTATATGAATCATGTCCGATTTTAATGCGCTATTATTAGGATCGTTAAAATTGGAATTATTGCGTGCGTCTTCGCACTTCTCGTCAACCGCTGAATTATGGATAAAGAGGCTAGGACTCAACGTTCCTTGATTAAAATATAGCGGCGAGTAATACTTTTCGTGCACGATTCGATTCACTCTGGTCGATGATCTTTTCTCTCCCGTCATCTTGCTGCATTTAAACCTTTCTTTACTCGCTTTTTATTCTTCCTGCTCTTTCTTCCTAATGAAATTGCTTCTTAACTTATTTATGAAGGCGTTGAGCTGTGACCAATTTATTAGCGTTTTTCGTTTTCATAAACAGTGTCATAGACTAGCGTGACCACCCATTAAGAAGCAGTTAATTAACGCTTCTTATAATTGCCTTTACTTTTTTATTTCAACTTTTGCTCTTCGTTGTCGTCGAGTGTCGAAGAGGTCATACAAACTGGAGATTTGACATGCGCCATCTAATAACATTTTTTTTCTTCTTCTCTTATTTCTTTAGATTAACTTTAATTAGGCTTATGAGTTCGAATAAATAGAATCGAATTACATATACGGAATTATAAACACATTTAGAAATAAAATTTTGATTTTTACGTTTTTAACATGAGAAAATGTGTATTCTTAATAAGGGAACTGTGTTAAAGCTTAAATGTTTGGAGTAATTATTGCTATAACATAACATAGTAAACTTTAACGAACAATTTTACGTAAAATTTAAGATAGGAAAAAGAAATTAATGAATTTAAATACGAAATCTAATAATTCTCAGTTTCATAAAAAAATGGAGTTAAACTTTCAGTTTTGGTTTTGAAATTATCAAAAAATAGGATTTAAAGGAAACATAAATTTTGAATGCCAAATAAACATTAAATAATGATAAAATTGGATAAAATTTAGTTACCGATATAATAAATCTAGACAAAAATAAAGCTTTTAGAAGTACAGTAATGGAAAATCGTGATTATGTTATTAATGTATTTTTTTTAATAAAAAAAAAAAATAATATAAACTTATTGCTATATTTTTCGTGCGACGCATAAGCGCCACGTTTTTGATTTTTAGCCGATCTATTAAGATGCAATTGAAGTGCAAATTCGTGTATTAAAATGACGCGTTAAATTATGGCGCGATTAAATTTCATAAGGATTAGCATTTTATTTATAACATCCAAAATCGTATTCGGTGCGTGGAAGTTAATTCCGATTAGCAGATGAAGCCATTAGAAGTTGTTTTTTGGACTTTAAGATCTTGGGCAAATTATTTAAATGTCTTTTATACACACACCACTTTATTAAAAGATCATTTAGATAAAGTTAACAACGTTATTTATTAACGCATTCAAACGTCATCGCACATTTAAACATGAGTTAAAAAGTGGATAGGCTTCAAAACGATAATTTATAAGCTGCTTTGCACATTGAATGTTTTTTTTTTTTTCTTCTTTCTTTTTCTACGAACAGATAATGTTGCGATTGCGCTTCTAAATTGAGATGGGCCTTTGAGCCTCGCAGCATCTTTTTTTTTTCTATTTTATTATCTTGTGTATTCGTCCTGTAATAAGGCGTGCATTCTCCGTGTGATATTACGTCTGGTCGTTGCACGCACAACGTAATGGATGAACAAAAGTCGGGTTTTGGAGATGGGCATGGAAGAGCTTCCTCGGAGGATAATAATTATGGTGTGAGTCAAAGTGGACGCGCGTTCACTCTGACCCAAGCGAAGGAAAAGGGGTGCACATGCATAATACTAGATTGCGCACATTAATTTTATTTACTGGCCGCTCTCAAAACGAACGTTGATTTGGTAATGTTCTTACATTATGTGATGAAAAATCTGTTTAATTCTATATAATTGACCATATAAGCGCGTTGGGAATTAATTATAAAGAAGAAGTAAATTGGACATGATCACAACTTGCCTATTATTAGAAATCCATGAAGACAGATACTGTAATGGCAATCGGGAAATACAAACGTCTATACATGTTGTTGGGATAATAATCGTTTTAGTTATGAAAACAATAATTGTAATTTCAAATTTTTGATGTATGTACCTAATTGACTCTAAAACGAAATTTTAATAAAATAAAAAGAAGACCAGCAATCTAATAGATTTCTAAATTTTGATTTAGGGACTTAATCTTCATTTAAAGTTTTGGTGGTAACAAACGTGGTTTTACTAAGCGAGATTAAAATTATTTTTAGTAAAAAAAGATTTTCAGTAAATTCATTTTCTCGAACAGTATAACTTATGCTTTCTTAAAAAGGAGATTTACGCATGTGCATGCTGTTCCTGGTTTTAATTGCGAAGTAAGTGCGTCATTTAAAAACATTATGGCAAAAAAAAAAAAAATCATAAATCCGTATGTTTATTATTTTAATATTGTTTTGGTAACCACAACATAGATGTAGTCGCCTGATTTAATAAACTGAGATCAATATGAAACGATTTTGTACAGAATAAAACTAGATCATTTGTTGGCAACGAAATATACGGATACAAAGTATTTCTATTACGGTAATAAAAAATTGATCTAGAAAATAAAAATAGCCGTAGTAATGGCATTAATGGATATTGAGTGAAATCGATTATCGGATTCGCAAAATGAGCGTAATAAGTTAGAAGCGTTGGTTGCGTTGTCTAGCAAGCTATACACGTACATGTATTCGAAAGTTATTTCTATTGAATCCCAGATGGATGAACTGAGTACATCGAACACTGATTTCTTTTTTTTTTTTTACTATTACTGTATTATTATTATTTAATTCTCGTTTGTATCGTCTCTTTTCCCCGAACTTGTTTACCACTGGTTTTGGTTTTGAAATTATTGTGATCAAGTTTCACGGCGAAGTTTATTTCCATGTCGGACGATGTCCATCACTGTCTCTTTCGACACAAAGACCTATTTATTTCTCGTTTCCCTCTCACCCATTTGCAATCCCGCTTTCCATACACACCCACACACATGCGCGATATATTGAACAGAGCAAAGGTGGCGGAGGATGAGGGAGACCGAAAAGGAGTTTAAAATAAAAATAAAAAAAATTGATGCTGGATGCGGCGCAGTCCGAGACTCCAACGTTTTAAAATTTGATCCCTTCGTCTTCTCATATTTTATCTTTTCGTCTCGCTGTTTTCCCCCTACCGTTTTTTCTCGTAGTACAGTATTTGTATTACGGAGCCGGCCGTTACCCATTTCAAATACGCTAACAGCTGCGACGACGATTGAAAGCGAAAGTGAGGCGAAGCGGAGTTGCGAGAGCGAGAAATGTAGGGAATACATTCAGTAGGTCTATCGCGTTCTACGATCCTTTAAATTTCAAACGAGATCGAGTTTGGGTCCTGGAAGGGATTTTTAATGTATCTTCAATTTATATCTGCCATCCTGCTGGCTCTGCTTGGCGTCGCTACCTATTATGAAATGGGGGGAAAGGTTTAAAGGAAAAACTATCTAAGTTACGTTGCAACGCTAAACATTCGTTCTCAAAAATAAAATGCAGTACTGTACGTGCGAAATGTTGTTGGCTAAGGAATTTTTAGAACGTGTTTCGTGACAATTTGCATATTACGAACTTGATTTTTTTCCTTCTCCATTTTTTCTTACATTTTAATTCTCTAGGGAGTTTTTAACTTAATTTTAGCAAAAAAAGTAGCACTTACTGAATTTTACTTTATACTTTTTGAAAGACAGTGTGCATGTACAATTGGGTTATAGTGCTGTGAAATTTTACATTAAGTTACTGTAGGTGGGAAATTTCTTATTTTCATCTTGTATTCGGTGCAATGTAAGCCGCTAGAAAGCAAAAGTCGATAAATAGGGGTTTTATACGGAGGTTTGTTCGGCGTCTTTAGTCCTTTCCCATCTCTCTCTCTCCTACACATTTATTGCTTCCAAGAGTAGTAATACGACGTCCTGTCGTAAAAGCGAATGTAGTTAAGTTGATATTAAGAATGGAGGGAAATATTTTTTTTATATGCGTATTTTTCTTCTATTTCCTCGCAAATTTAAAAAAGTGTATGACTGAAATATTTGAATTTATTCGTTTAATATACAACTTAATATTCCAAAGGTTCTCCCGCGTATTTGTTCCATATAGCTTTTTAAGCCATTTTTTATTGGATTTTGTCAACGCTTTTTACTTTGAAAAGCAACAATTGAGCGCGAGCATTTTGGCCGAGATGATATTTCGTGGGTGGTTGTAACGGGTGTTGCGTTTAATTAAAAGACACGCTTCACTTCTGATCTATAATAACACTCGTTAAAAAATACATAGTTTTTTTGATTAATAATAATTTACGAATATATTACCTTATTATAATATTATGCTACTAGCCTACTTACCGTTTTTATTCTACGGTACCGGGTGTTCGAAAAGTAAGGTACCAACTTCAAACCGCTTTAAAAAAAAACTAGCAAAGATAAAAAATTTAAAATGGTGCCATTTTACAGAGAAACTCAGAAAGTTTTTTGTGTAAAAAAATAATTTCTTTGCTACTTCAGTAAATATAAAGAAACCATAAAAATTCAAAAAGTTAATTTCTCATTCATTTGCTCGCACTTTCATGATAACAATGAAATAAAAATGTAACAAGCATTTAATAACGATGAAACTAGTAAAAAAAATTTTCAATTTTAATATGGGCACTATTTGTGACATTTTAAGATTTATTGAAGTAACTAAGAAATTATTTTTTTACACAAAAAACTTTCTGAGTTTCTCTGTAAAATGGCACCAATTTTAATTTTTTATTTTTGCTAGTTTTTTTTTTTTTTTTTTAAAGCGGTTGGAAGTTGGTACCTTACTTTTCGAATACCCGGTATTTGCAGCTGTAACAATAATATCACCTTGATTACTATATCCAGTACTGTATCTTTGTTATGGTTTTGTTTTAAGAAAAAAAAAATAATAAAATGAATCACAACATTTTATTGCTATTACTATTATTAGCATTATTATTGCTATTTTTTTTTTTTTTTGATAAATTCTAAAAATGGCTTAGTATGTGCGACAAAACGTGTCCGGTATTATAAAAAAATGGAGGTTTTTAATATATTTTTTATTGCTCGACGTTGGCACCCTATTAAATTTTATATTGGAAGAAAAGGGGTAGGTTTTACCTCTTATCTGCAAACTTTTAGTACGGCATTGCACAAATAAATCTACTTTACTTAGCGTTCTTTTATTTTCATCCGTATAAAAAGGTGGAGAAAACGGTTGGGGGAGAGAGGGATTGAAACGGGTATCGACAATAAAGTGATCGGATTATGCTCAGTACTATATATATTGAGTAAAATGTAAAAGTTGTATCGGTCGCGTATGAATATAAGGTTTTTTTTTTTTCTTCTTGTTCCGTACGCTTTGCTTTCCTATTGCCTATTCAGCGCGTCTCGGTGACGAAATTGTAATCCCTTAACGAATCAAATACGAGCGAATTGAACAGGAAAGATTACAATGAAAATGGAGGCCATTTGCATGCGGCGCACGACGTTTTGTTTGCTTATTTTTTTTTCTGCTCCTTTTTGAACAAGGAAAAACGACGTTTAGAAACAGCTTGGACGTTATTTCCAACTTTTACTTGTTGTGTTGGCTTGTTTTCTTTTCAGCTGACGATCGATGTTTCAACATTAGTCGTCGATAAAGCGCTTAATGGAGGGTTAATGCGAATGAACTTCAAGAGTTACACAATAAAAAGAAATGGTGCTCTCCTCAGCTTTTATTTTTTTATTCTTCAATGTTGGATTGGCTGTTGACGTTATTAACTTTCTAGTTAATGGACTATTTAATCGGTTTCGATAGATCGAAATGAGAAAGCGAAATTTAAAATATTTGGGAGTTTGAAAAGAGAAGGGGGGGGGAAAAATCAAATTTATACAATATCAATCCGATAATTTTATTTTTTGCGCTATATCAATTTCGGGTATAATCAAACACATAATTGGAATTTCTTTTCTTCTATAAATATAAACAAACGTAATTATTACAAAATGGTTTGTAAGTACCTGTTAATGGTTTTTTTTTCTAACGTTTTGTCAGCAGAGGTAAATGTACCAAATATTTCTTTCAATTAGTAGTTCAACGTTAATCTCTCTTTTTTTTTAAAGTAGGATAAGTCGTAGATTGATCTCTTTCTTATCGAAATAAAGATTAAGATAGCGTTTTTTTTTATTTTTACCGCTCAACTAATGCGAGAAAAATATAGTTTATTTAAACGTGTATTAACCTACAAAACAAATAACAGCTGGATCGTAAGTGCAATATTATTTTACGACTATCAAAATATTTAACTACGTCAATATTTAAAAAAAAATCTTTATCGCTATACGTCTAATTAAGGAAATAACTCGATATAAAATTTGGTTAACTTTAAATTACTTAGATGAATAATCTGGTAGTTTTTCTTCTACGAATTTTTGGCTCTTCCACGCTTTCACTCTTCCTTCTATTCATTTGACGCTCTTTGGTTATGAAATGCCCTTTCGAGTTTTGAATGGGATTTTTTTAGTACTCTACACGTTTGTTTATGCGTGGAAGCATCAATTTATGTTCACGCAAAAATGTCGATTAAGATAACGAGAGAATGAGCGAGAGAGAAAAAAAAATATGAGAAAACCCTTTTTTTTCTTTCTTCTTCATCTCAACGTGTGTAGCGCGTGTGTTAACAATGAGAATGAACGGTGGTGGTGGAACTGCACTGGAAGAGTACTGCCTTCAAAAGACTACTCTTCAAACGCAGAATGCAAAATGTAGGTGTTTGAAGAGGGGAATGATACGTCTATCACGAAATTTTAAATTAGGAACGAAGGTGTGTGTGTGTGTATGGTATTATGTAAAATGCAAGATTAAGACGTTTTTCTTCTTTTTTTTTTTAGTTTCTTTCTTTATTTTTTAGAGGGGGTTGGCATTGTTACGGTACTAGATTGGTATCAGCACGATAACAAAATGTATGATATTCGGCGCGACGCCTCCATACACAACAACCATCTCTCGTTGGGTGGGATTGTTATTTATATTTGTGTAAATACCCAACTTCACTATTATGATAAAATTCTTGTAGGAGGAAGATTATACGTACAATAAGACTATATGGATATGCGTGTATATATGTACTTTTGCGCATATACACACTACTAGGTATACGTGGAAGTCGACAGCTGTGTTTGTTATTTTCTCTATTCAACTCATACTCGATGTTAAGTTGCATTTTGTTTAGAAAAGCAGAAAATAACACTCTTCTATCTTTCCCTCGCTCTTCTTCTTAGCTTCTCACGTTTTCTCAACTTTACACCGAGATGCTTTTAGAACGAATGGCTTAATTTATTTTTATTGCCAAATTTTTTTATTTTATTTGTTAGGCTACTGGTAAAATACCGTTATTTTTGTATTATTATAATTCTTACTTTTTTATTATTTATTATTTGAATTGAACGCGAAATGTATAGTAGGTGACTCGAGGGTTTTTTTTTAGTTTTCTAGCACGTCGGGTAGAAGATTTATTTTTTAATGGATGTATGGAAAGATGGTGAAAATCATGACACCTTTACCAATCTCGGGTTTTGTTTACATTCACTTTTTGTTTACGTAAACAAACGCAGCTCCATTTCAATTTGCGCGGAACCTACGTGCAAAAAAAAAACATGACCAGGTTTCTTGGAAGTTCTTGTCTTTTGGATATATTTTTTTTTTTGAGGATAGAAGCCAAAACATATTAAAATAGGACAGTGTTCATTGTATACAACATTACAGGGTGTTGTCAGTGTCAGACGACAAGTGTCAATTTGTCATCGTGGCTTAGTCACTATCAACGTTCGTTCACCTCATATTTTCGAAATATAAAACCAGTTAGTGCGGAGTCAGATAGAACTTTTTAAGTTAATTTTGCATTAATTATACTGCGATACCATGTTTTAGTCAAAACTTCAATTAACGTTTCCAGATTTGATTTTTTTTTATTTTGGCTCATTTTTGAGACTAATTATTATCCACAGAAATGTAATCTTACAAGTTATTAAATGTCGTAAATAATATTATTTTTTAATTTAATTTTAGATTAAATGCCATGATTATTATAATTATGGTACATGTACTGTATTTTAGTTTCACAATTATTTTAATTTGCAATTTTTTATACTATCTTGTCGTGTTTTTTTAAAAAAAAGTTTCTACTTAAATTAATATTAGTGGTATGTTTACTTGTAGTTTAAACTTTTTTTAAAATACAAACAGTCAAAAATGATCGTTTATTTCATGACATTGCATAAAATAAATTAAACGAAAACTAAATTTGAAGCACATTTTTAGAGTTTAGCTATTCTAATTTGAAATTTCAGCCAGTTATTAAATTTTAGTTCTATCAATCTGTTAACGGTAGACTACTGTATGTAATCACCGAAACACCTAGAACCAAACGAGGTATTTACTATTGTTTCAAGGATCAATTATTTTTGAAATCTTTGAAAGGAGCCCTGGCGGCGGTTAAATAAAGAGTAATTGTTGAAGTAGATTTTATCAAGTCGGAATCGATATCTCTTGCAATTTTTTTTTTTTTTTTCAGTTACTATACGTGCATGTCGGCGTGCATTTCATTAAAAACGAAGAGAAGGAAGAAGAGTATTTAAAGTGTAAACTTGACGGGTTCCTTTCTATCGAATTCGAAGATTCCCGCTGTTATTTCGTACTTTCAGGTGTGTTTTATGACGTTGCGCGTGAAAATGGTCTTTCAATCTTCTTTCAAAGCGGAAAGAAATACATACATTGCTATCTCCACCCTTGTTTTTTTATAGCTTGTTTCATTTGCACACTTGGAAGAAAGAAAAAAAAAAGTTCTACCACTTATCCTTATTCACAACCTTCAATTCACAGCTTTTCCGATAGCCACTTTGAAATGACCTGGCTGACCCTGCTCAATATCTGTTTGGAGCTAAATTTTTCTAATGAAGAGAGGTCATAGAAGGGAAAATTATTATGAACAAAAAAAAATTGTATTCCAGACTTTTAAAAAAATTTAAAAGAAGAGAGAAAAAAAAAATTGTAAATAAAGCACGATTCAGATTGTTTCGAACCGACGTCAACTTTCACGGGTAAAATTGATGCGTCATTAAAAAATGAACCGTGAGTGATGCGCGATGTCTAATTATATTATTAAAAATGGTGGAAAGTTTGCGAAACTGTTTCTTTTTTTAAAATAATTTATTTTGGCTTGCTGGTAAACTAAATGTTTAAATATGCGTGGAGTTGGATGTGGCACACGATTTGTGGCAATTAGTGCGTCTTTAAGATGCTTCGACTCGCATTCCGAAGAACTAATAAGAGCGTCTTAAGCTGTTTCACTCTCGACATCGTAACTAAATCCATTTCCATCGTCTCGCAAAGCCGTTGAACGCGCTCGTGTTGCGGTTAAATATAGACTTCACTACGTGGTACTACTACTACTACTTCTACTCCACCTTGTTGTAGTTAATTAACATGTTTTTTAATGCTTCATTTTGCTAATCTCAAGTTAATTCGTCAACTCCGAGACTGCGACTGTCTCGGTTCGTAACGCCGCGCCGGAACAAATTTTGGAAATGATATATACAGGAAGCGTTTTCTGTAAATAACACGAAAGAAATCGTGGAAAAAGGGTGGAGATGGTAGGCGGCGGAGATGTTACCGAATTACATGTTTCAAACTTTACATCATATTCTATACTCGCCTGTCAAATCTTAAACCACAGCTTCTTATTTACGAGTTCGAGTTTAGTTAAGTGTTGCTTATAAAAATTTTCTGAACTTTTTATTTATTACGGTATTATTATTATTTTTCTTTTTTTTAATTTTAAAAGAAACGACGGTGTCGATTTTAGTTTAAAAAAAAATGCGAGAGGTGAAATGAGCGAGTTTGGAATCCGTGGGTGGGCAAGGCGAGTTGTCGGCAACATGATTTCATAATTATAAGGAACAATGTTTCGGCTATTTTTTCAACTATCAACATTAATTGCATACTCTTCTCTGTAAAAGGTTGAAGTTAGTGCCCTCCCACTAATGTCTTAGTTTATTCTTCTTCGTCTTCCTATTTTTTTTATCATTTGTAATTTCATCCTTTTGTCTTCCCATTTTTTTTACTTGGTTTGTTAGAAGTTGCAGCTTATGGGCTGATCCGGAATTTCAACAAATTTTTACTTGATGAAGGGGGATACTTTAAGAAAAGATTACTTTTATTTATAGCTACATTTACACGTTGAAGATTGAGATAAAATAAAAAAATAAAACTTTCAAAAAATATTAAAACCGTTTTATTTTCATCACACGATTTGAAATACCCGTATGTAAATTATGCTTTGGTCATTTATCAAATTCTAATAACTTTGTAATAATAGTACAAGTTTTTTTTAAAAAATCAAGTACCGGTAGGTCTAGTCTACTTCATTGTTAGAATGAAATACGACTAGTAAATTTTGCTATCACTATAGTACGGTAATTGAAAATTATAAATTGCGGATTTAATGTCGGTAATGAAAATTCCCGTTGGCGATCACTTGGAATTTAAATAAGGTTATTGACAAAATGTGTTTCAACGTGCAGGAATTTGCAGGAAGCGTTTTAGTAGAACGGCCGAGGGTCGTTAATTTAGCTTACAAGTTGTATAATATGAAATAATTTAAAGTTTGTGGTTAAATTAATAATGCAGAACTCTTACACTAAACCTTCTGCTTGTATTTTGATTGGAAGATAAGAAAAAAAATATTGTTTACAAAGTTGTTAAACCTGATAAAAATATTTAATAGAGTATCATCAATTTAAAATATAAAAAAAATGTTAGGGTGAAATGTGAGCTTTATAAACCTATTTATTTGATTTAACATGGATATTTTTAAAATCGATATTGCGATTTATTAAATCGTGAAGTTTCTGGTTTCACTTTCAGTTTTTGCGTCTTAAGAAACAAACAAACAAAAAAAAAAAAAAATTGTAAACTATGGCAAATTTCTCTTAAACGAGAATGTGTAATCCGACTTGAGGTATACGTGAGCTTAAGTCAAAAATAAATTTAGTTTAGATTTGGTTTTTTTTTTCTCTCGGCTAATTTGCACAATTCGAACTAATAAATTAGTTTGACTAGCCGAAATGACGAACGCTGAGGTTTGATTACTGAAATAGGCTCAATAGACGGTTGTAGCTGGCGCGTAATTGTATCGCATTTAGATGTTAAGTGATGTTTAGAATCGAGAGAGAAAAAAGTTAATGGCCGCGTTCGAGATTTAAAATGAGCTTGAAGATAAAATAGATTGCATTCTTAGCGAGTTGCGATTGCTTTTGTTGTCGTCGACATGCGACGTTAACGATTAAAAGTATCTAATTTATCACCCAACTCTTAGCCTACCACCGTGTTTGTTTTAGGAATTTTCATCAGTAAATTGCGGAGGAATCTGAGCTACGGTACAATGTTCGTTAAATAACTTAAAAGAGATTTTTTTTAAAACTTCAGTTTTTTTTTTTTTGCTTTCTTCTCGAGTACCGCCTTATTTCTAAACTAAACATGGGTACAACACGGAAAATTAGCTAAGATTAGGATACCGACCAGAACTGACAATTCAAATTCCAGAATTAAATTTGCAACAAAAAAAATATTTACGACATTTATTCTGCTGAAAAGAAACGCGCAAATTATTTTCTATTTTTTGTTTAACCTGCTTTGGGTATACCGAGCGAAATTCATTTATATCAATAGAAAAGTCAGTAGAGATGTCATTAGAGACTGACAACGAATTCTAAATTTACACATTGAATTTTTTTTTTCTTGCGTGATTTTAACCACCAAATGTCAGTTCGGTTGAACAGCAGCGTCTTTATTTTTTTCTTAAGTCGGAAAGGTATTCACACAACACACAAATTCATTCATTTAGCTGTCAGGAAATGAAGCTGCGCTCGGATGGTGAAATACTTGTTTTTTAAACTAAAGCGATTTATGTCGCCGACATCTTTCTATTTAATGCATGTGACCGGATGAAAGATTCTTCTAATAAAAATATTAGCACTCGTTACGCGACGAGATAAAGCAATGAAGGATTTCTATTTACACTTAACGCCCGCTTGGTGCCACCATTAATTAATGCGTTCAAACATTTTCATAAGACCAGAAAACCTACTTCAAGACGGAATCAAAGAAACCCGTATCTTATTTTTTTTTTTACTTAAATTTTTTTTTCTCTTGGCATTCACCATTTTGTTAATTGAATAAATACAGTATATATATTTTTTTCATGTTAAAAATAGTATTGTTAGTTTTAAAAAGGAAAAGCGAAAAGTCAAAAAATATTTTTTTTAGGTTAACTGAAAATGAAATTTGTGCAATTTATTTTTGAGAACAGTTTCTATTTTCTATTGTTTTTATATAATGCAATAAAAATTCTTTTTCAGTTGTTTATACATTCAAGTAAATTGAGACGTTTCGAGTTATAAAGAACTGCAATTTACTACAATACTACCGTATTATTTTTTTTTATGAATTGCGAATTCAAATGAAGGAGTACTGTATCTGTTGTTGCTTTCAGCACCTCAATTAATTTGAAAAACGACTACTGAAATAATAAGCATTTATAATACAATTTCCGCGTTATATAAAGTTATTCTGTCGTATGGAGCTTTTTTTTCTTCTTGATAATGTATACGCATACATTCATCGCGAAATGTTTTTTTAATCCGCAATAACGACTTTTTTCGGATTTAAAGTTTTTCTTTCATTTATAAATATCCAGATGTTTAGAGGAAATTTTTTTTTTTTCATTATTCTATTTCTAAATTTCGGTTTACTCAAGAAAACGAAGAGGAAAAAGGCTATAAAAAGTCGGAAAAAAGCCATTCATCGTTACGTTTACATATTTTAATGACGCTCAACACTGATACCGAATTTTGATGTGTGTGTACTGTACTTTTTATTTACATTTTTTTTTTTTTTTCGTTCTCCCGACACCATAGTGTTACACCAGTAGGCTTCAAATAGGCTGCTTGAAAGCCATACGTGTGAGAGAGGAAGATGTGAGAAGTTTGTGTTTCTTTGACTTGATCTAAACAATGATAAGCGCAGTTTTTACAGTTTCCTGAACTTTTTTTTTCTCTTTATTTGTTAAAAATGTGTGAACTGATATTTTTATCGAGAGAGTTAAATGGCCTTCTTTCATTAGCTTTGCCAATGTTTACGTCTACTCGCACTACTCGTGTTTGTATTAACAGTTGGTCAGAATTTACTCAGGGATTGATTTTTCGCCGTTTTAAAGCTTTTTCACTCACTTTTATTATTTTTAAAAGTGAGTGAATCTGTTGTCAATGTGGTGCTACATTTACCGAAAGCGGTTGCTTGTTTTTAGTTGAAAGGATCAAAGATTCCTAGTTTTTCCTATTCCTGAAAAAGCTTCTTTTATTACGTTTTTTTTTTAAAAAAAAATAATGGGGTTTACCTACGAATTGAAACTAGGATGTTTTTCAGTACCGTGAATCGCATGGAAATGAAAGTGTTTTCATTGAAAACATTGGCATTTTACAGCAAAGTGCGATGAACTCGACAAACATTCAGAATATCGAACTATCCGGAGATTTGTAATTATGTTTGAATAAAATTTAAATTAAACTCTACCGCTCTTTGATACTGAATTTACAGCAGGCTTACCCACTGCAACCGTATAACTTTATAAAAAAAAATAGAATTCGATGAGTTTTTTTTTATTATTATTATTTAAACTATTTTTTTTTTTTTTTGCGTTTTAATTAAAATTTTGTCCGAGTCAGATGTTGCGTTATTTTATTTATGACGAATAAATATAATATTATTAAAGCGCAATAACATTCAGTAGTTACTTCCGGCATTAATAATAATAAAAGCCTTAGAAAAGATTCTTAACACAGAATCTTGAATTCGATTATCATCAAAATATAAACCACCATGACACATATTTCAACGATTAAAAAAAATACAGTAGATATAAAATTTTGAATTCAAATTTTCATTATAATGTTGTTTTTGAATGGGGGTTTTGTTGAACATGTGTTTGGTCCTATTTATGCCGAGAGTTCGGGGTTAGTTTTAGTGCTTCGGAAATTCACTCGAGCATTAAGTAGAGTTTTTTTCTGCTCGACCGGTCTATAGTTGTCAATCTATCTTATGGTCTCTTTGTCAGGGGGGATTTTTCTCATTTTTCTCCCTCGTATTTTATTATGCATTGGGAGAAAACTGTGGGGGCCACGTTTTTGTCGGGGGGAGAGAAGATGTTGAAGGTCGGTTAGGCTACTGCACTTTTTGTTGTTCTTAGGTCAAACAAAAGAGAACCCGGGCCACGTTCGAATTTTGCATAGAGGGGACCTTCGCGTTTCTCCGTACATCTAATGATGAGAGAGGAGAGTGAAAATTGAGTGCGCCCGCCGCTCTGTACGTACGTTGAAGGGCGGGTTGTGTGGGGAAATGAATCGATAGACGTTATCAATGGAGAGAGAAAGAGAGAGAAAAAAGTGAGGAGGTTTGTGTGCGCGTGTCTCACGCTCCATTCTGCACGTGCTCGTTAGAAAATTTATAGAAACCTGACAGTGAATCAGAGATTTTTAGCTGAAAATAAAGGCTCCATTGCACTACTGTAGGCTTGGTTGAGCGGTCATAGTTATAAGAATTAAGTATTTACGCAGGAACGATGTGGTCAGTTGGTTAAACAACCTTGATATAGATCTAACTTTCATTGCAATAATACGCCGTCAGTGAGCCGGACATTTGACAGGGGTGCGTTATCCGGAATGATGAATAAAAGAAATATTTCATGGAAATTTATGCAATGCTATTTTAATGCTTTGAATACTATAGCACATTTGGATCGTATTTAATTGTACATTTTTTTCCCAACTTTTTTAATAAATTGTGTTTTGTTTTTGCGGGACATTATATTTTTATTCATTTAGATTTATCAAGATGTCTAAATGAATTGTAGCCTACTGTATTTGGATTAATAAAACTTTCGCGGAGATTTAATTTCGATGGTTCGCTCATCTGTTATTAATTGATTGATCGATTGGTTCTTACATGTACGTTCCCGTTCGAGTCTATAAATACGTTTCTCTACTTAAATTCTAAATGTTCATATCTTTTCGACTATGAAAAATGACGAGTTTAATTTTTTTTTTTTTTTAGTTGTAAGCCTACAATAAATTGCATAAAATAAAAAAGTTCCGTTTGAATACGATTTATCTTTTCTTTTCAATAAAATTCTTTAAACTCTTCAAAGATCGTTATTTAATTTTGGCCACCCGTGGGATTCTAAACAGATTTGTTCAATATATTAAAAAAACTTCTTCTTTTTTGCGTTTTTTTTTTTTTTTTTTTTTGATACATTTTTTCTCTTTTTATTACCAAGTTTCGAGATGTGTATGAAATGAATGAAATTGTGGAAAAGTTTCAGGGGTTAGAGATAGATAGACCCCAGCTGAAAGAAAAAGTGTAGAATAGGTCTTTTATTACTCGCTAACCCCGGTCGATAACCTCAGATCCTATTCGATACATAAACGCCGTCATATTATATTAAACACGGCATCTCTATGCGACTGCACTCGACGCCTTCGTACTTTTGCTCAGCAAAATACCTGCTAAGGGGCTCTCTCTCTCGCTTCCTTTTCATTACGTCCATTACTCGAGGGTAAAAGAGACCCACTACTAATATTTATGTTTGGGAGTTTTTTAAGAGAGGGTGTTAAGGGTAAAGCCTAAGGGACGGTCGTTGAAACCTTTGATCAGGACATCTATTCCTGCGTTCGCATTTGCATTTTGCAGCTGCATACGCATATAAATTAGAGTATGTGTACTCCCACGGTATAATAAACTATTGTGGGGTGATGATTGTTATTATGCGAGGGGTGATATAGTTTTGAGGGTATTGTTTAGGCTGGAGCGAAGATTGTAGAAGACCGCTGAATCGTATATGATTGCTGTTTGACCCTCGATAGTTGATTTTTTGGGGGTAGACCTATGGTAATTCTTTTGATTAGGGTTATCTACTGTAAATTTGATGTTATCGCTTTATGGCACTCGCTGGTAAAATAGGAATCGAAAGAAAAAAACGTAAAACTTTAATAATTATTGTTCGTGATAAAGTTTTGTATCAATATTATGTGCAATTTTGGAATAATATTTTTGCCGCGCTAAAATAAAATCTAATTGAAAAAAAAAATAACGTTTTTAAAGCAATTTTAAATATTCTAAATTATTTTCTTACATTTTATTATTTTGTAAATTTACTATTGTATAACTGAAAAAAGAAGCATTACTGTTATGCAGCCTTTACGAAAAATATTCTTTGTTACATTTTGTTAAAGAATTGTTATTTCTGAATTTTTTGTTGGCCGTACTAGTTTGCACTGAAAGTGTACGTTTTCAATTTTGGGAAGCGCATTTTGCGGGGCTTGCATTTCTGATTGGAATTTGGATAATTTCGGACGAGTGTTTACTTTGTGTAGTAACGTTTGCGATTGAATCTGATTATGTTTTGAACGAAACGTTTTTACATAATCGAAAAGGCGAGAGGAGAGTACTCTTTCCCGTGCTGTAACATGGAAAGAAGTAAAAGTTGTTTGTCTTGGAACGTCCTGTGATTGATGATGTTGTCGCTGCATCCTACTTCTCTGTGTTTAAAAGTCACATTCTCTGAAATCAGAACTCTAGAAAAACTCCGGCAATGTTTACTTAGTAATTTCGGATGAAATGTTTGATTTGACCGATAGCTACGCGCAGCATTTCAAGTGCTGTTGACGACGTAAAGTAATCGAACATTTTGCAGTATTTAGCATCGAGCGGGGAAACAGAAGAGTGCTTTTAAAATGAAGGAAAGAGATATAGCATTTTGTTTTTCTATTTGCACATACGCGGTACTATTATACTATATGTACGATATTTATTGTGATGTTTACTAATGAGGAAATGTGAGTAAATACTCGGATCAAATACGAACAATTACTTCACTTAATTTATGACCGGATTGAGTTTTCAAATAAAAACTAAAACTCATCAGATTGTATGTATTATGTTCAAAATCTGCAATTTTGTATTAGAAAATATAAAGAATAAACTATAATGTTGATATTGCAGTGACGGAATCGTTTAATTTTGACGATTTTCTTATCTGCCGTATTTACAACGGTAATAAATCATGTTATGAAAAATTATTCGAACATTGCCAATATTCCCAGAGTCACGATATTATTAACAACAACAACAACGAATTAGTGAGTTTTACTTATAGTTCGGTAAGACAATAATTTTAGTTACGACGCGTGTTGATAGACGTCACGTTAGTAAGTTGAGCAAACATTTTGTGTCTGTTTACGACCTGTTTAAATTTGGTAAGTGCTCATATATACAAGCCCAACGATTGGCCATTTATTTGATGGAACAAATGAGCCGAGATCGTATTTCCATGGCATATTAACATCTTGTCCCAACGGACAGTAAAACGAGAATGGTCCGGATGAGCGAGTTTTATCGTTCTCTTATTTTACTGTCATTGCTTATTCAAATCCTTTCGGTAAAGGCGGCGCAGGAGCAGGAGATGAAGGTGCATGCATAAGCGGATACTCACACACACACCCCCCGACAGATTGTAATTTTTAAATTACGTTTTACCATTTACTTTGATAGGAAAAATTCATCAGAGAGAGAAAAGGGCTTTGCTCCGCGCGCGCATAATCGTAGGCGCTTGGTAATCCTGAAATTTATTTCTCGAATTTCAGCTACTTGACCCCGCACAACCATCACTTATTCTCTACCACATACAATGAGATGTCGTTAATATCGAAAGGAGGGAGTTTTATAACAATATCTTGGCAATCACGCGGTCTCTTTAATTCGTCGTCTTTCCCTCCTTCTCCGCGTTATCTGATGGGTGCGAATGAAGCTGGATCCGAGGCCTCTACTGCCATGGAAAATAGTAATAGCGCAGGGATTAAAACGCTTTTAACATAGTTATATATATAAATTTAATCCGATAAAAAGTGGAAGCGATGATGTCATATGCGCGCGCAGGGTTTCGCTATGTTATGTGAACGAATTTAATAACTGATGCACGCGCTTTTTCTTGTATTATTACGAGTTTATATTACGCATTGCAGCACAATGACTATTATAAATCAACAAATTCCACACGATGCCATCTCTCTCCGCCTATATCCCCCACCTCTGCTGCCCCCATTAGTAGGAATTATATCTAATGGATTTACCATCAGCTAGCGTATTTTTTTACTGGAATGAAATTAAAATTCTTAACATGCGTAAGCAAATTTTGTGGTCGATTCGCTTCGTCGGCGTTTTCTTTTTTTTAATGTTGTGTTTTCTAAACGATATTTGCCAAGGGGGAAGAGATGTGTGCGTGCGATTAATTAATTATTTAGGATGATATTAGCCATTAAAAGTTTTTCTCTCATTAACAATACAATAGATAGATTATTTCAAAATGTTAAGCTGATTTTTTTTTTTAATTTAAGTTTTAAAATAAACAGACATTCGCCAACTTTTCCAAATATTTCCGCTTGTTAAAAGTGGAAATGCTAATTTAATTAATTCTGTTTCAATTAAGTTTTTATTCAATTCGGATTTGCCGTTCCCTGATTATTTCGTTTTTACAAAAATAAATTGACTATTCGATCGGAAAATTTTAAGATTAAAATTTAAAAAAAAAATAAATTTAAAATTTATTATATGGGATAAATAATTTTTAACCGTGTATCTAATAAAGGCGTGTTGACTCATCTATTTTGACTTGTAAAGGAAACTGAATACAAAACAGTGATTAAAGGTTTGATAAATTTTTTTGCTACTGTATGTCGGCAAAATATTTTTTTTCTTTGGTGCAAGTAATTGATTATTAGCTCATATTTTGTCAATTTCAAATCGAACATTGTTTTTTTTTTTTTTTTTTGTAATTTTTTCTAATTACTTTTTTTTTGAGCTTTTCAATTAATCAAAATATATTTGCAAGGGTTTTGGAGTTCTTTTTAATCTTTCAACAAGCTGCATGTTTGCAAAATAATAAAACTAGTTTTTTTATAGGGCAATTTATTTATTATTATTTTTTTTTTTTGGTAATTTAACATGGCATTTTATGCTAAACCTAAACGCGTAAACGATGTCGCTTTTGAGCAAAGTCGTTGATCGCTGTTAAAGCGTGTTTTCTAGTCTTTATTTTAAGCGTGTTACCTAGCAACTTAATCAATAAAACAAACAATGCTGCTGCGTCTTCTAGGCCTCTCTTTGGAAAGTGATATAGCCAAAGTCTTTTTTTCCTTCAATGAAGATTTCATGCTAATTTTAAGATTTTTTCCCGGCCCAACTCTTCTGATCATCATCGTAAAATCAATAGCCCAATAACATAGTTATCTATAATAATAAAAATACAGGGTGGCGAAAGTTTAGTTTTTTTGTTATCTATAGAATGATAAGCAAATGATTTTAACAACTATGTCACTTAACTTTTTTCTTAACCAGAAAGTGGTTTACTTAGTGTACCGCATACTGTATATTGCAGGCACAGCTTAAATCTAGATAAATTTTAATATTTAAACCCATTGAAAGAGGGTGAAAAATCAGAGGCAGACACGATATTTGTGAATTGCAGCCTTTTTTAATATGACGGTACTGTATAAGACGAGACTTTTTTGTGCGGTTTTATTGATGAAATATTTTTAATACAATATTTTGTTGCTTCTATTATTTTAATTTTATTTCTACCGCACGCAAATAATTATTATTATTATGGTAGTTTTGAAAATACTATAAGTTAATAATATTCGTGTACTGTAACAGTAGGCACTTCTATTGTTTTTAGATTTTGGCGATATTTTAATTTATCATAATATCGTAAAATAGATTGTATATTTTCCCCCCTTCCGAAAACAATTGAAGGATAAAGACATGAAATTTTATTATTAAAGTAATATGTTTTACTTTCAATTAAAAAACGGAATTTATTCACGTTGTGCCGAAGGTCATCGGGTTCGAAATCTGCTCTTTGCCCAACCATAGGCCCAACCTTGCTTTGTTGCGGTTTGGATATAAATAATATTTAAATTAAGAGATTCAGTATTATTATTATCAATGCAGGAAAGTTATGAAGATGCTTAAAAGTTATTGGCACGACCATCAAAAGAAGTACTTTTAAGTGTTAAAATCTCCCGTAACGTACAAAATGGGTGTGAAAAGAGGTACGAAAAACGTATTATAATGAACGGTGGTGGGCAATCATCGGATGTTGATCCGTGTCTAATAATTATAATTATAAACACGTTCGAAATCTTTGAAAATATGTAATGATGATGGCCGCGGGGTGAACATGTGGCCTTCACAATACGGTACCGTTGTATCGTTACGGTCAATTATTCCAAGTGTACGAAACATAGTAATAGAGAGAAGAAGGCGTTGTCAGTAGGCGTGCAGCTGTTTCGAGTAATAAAATCAAAAAGCCCCAAAAATTAATTTAGGCATTAGCTATTAATGCGAATAAAGGTCATTAGTAAAACGTGACGCGCACTCGGGATGAAAACACACCTCAACGGGTTGCATTTCAACGCCTAATCTTCAACTTGAGATATATAAAAAAAAAATAATCATTAAATTATTATTTTTATTTGTTAATCGTAAAATCTATTTTTGAAAGTAAATAAAT
>JAQGAY010000363.1:0-30045 GCA_034698085.1 Polydesmus angustus | reverse complement strand
ATAGTTTGATCTCGGAGTATAAAATATAGAAAGCTGCCCATATTTCGGCTTCTATATCATAAAAAATCCTAGGGCCCCTTGGTAGTATCCGCTACGGGCCCCGCGCTGGGTAAATCCGTCACTGTTACGGAGTATAAGATAATCAGCCGGAAAGATGTAAGAAACAAGATGCACACGTGACAGGACTACATAATGAAAACAGGGTCGAGCCGACAAATATTTTGATAACAATATACACCGTATCCGTAAAAAAACGAACCCAACTCAATTAGTATTATTAAAATTCTTTTAATAATCAAAATATGATGCGTTTGCTGTTTATGTTGTGACCGGAAGTGGATACTGTATTTTAAACACAGAATAGAACACTTAAGACGTTAAAAAAGTTTTTAAAGTGAAGTTTAACCATGTGCTCAGTATTCCAATATTTTAATTATTAAAAGCATTTGATACTAATTTAGTCGGATTCGGTTTTTTTACGGACACCGTGTACAGTAATAATGTTGTTAAAAGCAAAAACAAATCTAAGGGCTGCGCGCAACATATAAACACTTTGAAATTTTGTTGTTAATCCAAAATAATGTTAGACATATTAAACATGTTATCAAATCATGTTAGTGAAAATTTAATCTCATTTAATAACACCTCTTTTGATACGATTAAAACGCAAGATCTTAATTTAGATATTCAGTAGCGACAAAATGAAACTGCTGAAATTTCTACAAAAAAATAACAATAACTGCGCCTTAAAAGTCATGAACTTTTTCTTAATCGAGTTTATTTCGATATTGCAAAAAAGTTACACTTTTAAAACTAAAAATTTCGTCTTAAATGGAATTTCGCTTTATACTACTTTTTTTTTACTGTAACAAAAGAAAGAAAAAAAGAAAATGTGTTAAAAGTTACTTATGCTTTCATTTTGTTCGCTCGAGCAAACACCTTAAGAAGTTTTATAAGGGGTATAATTTGGACAGCTTCCGGTGTGAGCCACGCGCCACCTGTCGTTCGCCGAAAATCCTAAACAATTTCCGCTTTGCTAACTGTGCGCGGTGAGCAAAGGTGAACGCGCATGCAATATAATTACAAGTGAAGCGGGGCACGTGCTCACTTAATGAGAGCGAGCGTGTGTGTGCTATGATAGCAGACGATGCAGTCAAGAAAAAAGCGCTCAACCGCGACAACATATCCTGTCCCAATTTCATTTTTACATCAATTTGATGCTTTTATGCATCAAATAAGAATCAAAAGTCGGTGTAGCGAGTATAATCGGGAGACATATTAGCCCTTTACGTTTCAACGGCGCGAGCTCTTAATTACACCTTTGTTTTTTAATGCGAAACGAGTCAAACTAAAACATTCTTATACAAAAGAATTAAAAGTACTGTATAAAGAAATATACTGTACTGTACATAAATGAGTAGGCCTATTTCGGGTTGCACTTATAAAACGGCATATATTTTAATGGACAGGTCACTATCCCCGCATAAAATTATATATCCCGACAAATTAATCCAAAATTTTCCTTGTTTTCCTTTTAAATTTTCTTTTTTCATCTATTTACATTGCGCGTTATTTCCATACAATAAAAACGCAAATATAGATACCATTCTCTCACCGAGTTAAAGTTCTAAAACAAAAACATGTACCGGTAAATGAAATTTATAAAATAACTTCAAACTAAGAAATTCTTCCCGATTTGTCAAAATCAGGACGAGTCATAATTTCATTAAACCACTTAATCTCAATAAATCTTCAAAAAATTAACTTTTCTAAAAATTAAATAAAATTTATAAAATACCGGTACTATATCAAAAAAAAAAAAGCTTCAGGAAGCCATTTTCCATTTATAGCCAAATGCCAAATTCCAAACCTTCTAATTTTACCGACATACCAAATTCTAGGCTAGCAAAAAATGTAAGCTTAATGATGTTAACTAGTCAATATTTCCTTATTCTTAAAAAGTTGGTAAAAGAATTTAAATTTTTTTTTTAAAGACAAGCAAACCATTAACCACCGTCTGGCATTCTGGTCTGTTAGGCTCTGTGCCGGCTATAGTACTGTTATCTATTGCTAAATAAATTGCATTAAAAATAAATACCGTAATATTAAAAAAACCCGTACCATAATATAAGTTATGCAACATTTCAATTACAAATTTTCATATACAGTACATGTACCTTAATTCGAAAGTTATGGAAATTTGAACTTGTTATGATTATGAGCTAATCACGTTTTAATTAAGATAATAGCTATGTTAGCCAAATGTTTGTAGCCTCTTTTGGGTAATCAACTACTGCATTTTAATTTTAACGATTATCCCGGCATCATCTCTAATGATAATTATCTTAATTTATTGCATCGTTAATGTTATTAACCAAGGGGGGATAAGAAATACGGAGTACAATAATAATAAAAACCTATAAAAGAAAATTAAAAGTTATGCAAATATTTAAATAGGCTACTGTACATGTACTGCATAATAAAAATTAATTAATTAAATATTACTCCGTATTATTAACGAAGAAGCATGAAGAACGCATTAGAGGCAATAGCGGTACGGAATTCAACGTTTGAAAATTCTCCGACTGCGGAAAATACCAATGAGCTTAATTATTAAAAAAAAATAAAATTAATTATTAAGGTAAATCTTTCTATTAAGTGATAAAAATCAGCTTTTTAAACGAAAACTAAGGTGAACAACCAGCAAACAATGAATGGATCACAATGGCAACCCAAATTTTCCTTAAAATATTAATCCGACTGACGCTTTCTAACGGTAATTGCAATAAATAATTATAAATAAGTAACAAAAAAAAAATATTGTATAGTCAGAGAGCTCCGAAGAGCCAGAATGCCGCCTAATCTTTATCATAATTTAAAGTTTTTATAGTTATGGTACTTTTTTTATTATTATTATTTCTACATAGATTTAGTGGCACGGTTTAACAAATTGCGATCAATGTTAAACCGGCCTTAATAAAACTAGATTTTCTGATGGCGATCAAATATGACTCAAAATTCTATGATTCATAACATTCGATTACTCAATGGGCTTTTGCGATAAACATTGCTTCTGTCATACCGAAATCTAATTTAAATTGATATGATTTTGCTGTAGTTAAATTGTAAAAGAATCACAAAAATAATAAACAATTTAGATATTGTAATGTCCCCTCCTTCCAAACAACTTCCAATTAAGATAATTAGTCTCCTTTGGAGAGATTTGGCCTAAATTTCTCGAACAGCGTGACGTAAATGTGAAAAGTGTGCTAAGATGAAGAAAGCAATGAAAAGAGGAAGTTGTTAAGGAGAGGGGTTGGGGTTAGTTAAGGATGGGTTGAAGGTAAAAGGAAGGAAACGAGGGGAGAAAAGAGCGAGAGAGGGACACGTGGTACCAAACACGGGGCATTATGGGAATGGGCCGGAAACCATTCCGACATCGTTGAAGGGTGATTACGAATCATTTCCAACAGATTTTGTCGTTAAAAAAAAAAAAAAAAAAGATAATTATTCTGTTAACTCAAAACATTAAATTTGCAGACACAAAAGAAAACGAAAAAAGCATAAATTCCAACGTGGATGAAAACAAGTGATGAAAACATTAATCTCATAAGATTTCTGGGCACTAGATTAATCAGCTAAAGTTTTAATTAGCAAATTTTATGCCGATTTTAATTAATTTTTAAAATTGTAATGATTTAGATATTTCTTCGTAATTTTGAAAGGAATACATGTGTCATTAAAATTAAAAAAAAAAAAATTACTAATGCGTTCCTAATAAATTTTCAATACGGCAAATCTAATCAAATCCACCCTGTACAGTGTATAAGGATGCGATGACAACACTTTGCGCAAATTAATCAAATAGCAAACGATTGGTTGATTGACGACAAACGTTTAAAAGCGCGCCCCAGTCGACATTTTGTCTTGCTAACTTCCGGTTTTTGAGCTCAGACACTGGCGAACTTCCAAAAATTCGATATCCGACGGCGAAACCACCTCAAAAAACGTCGAAATCCGCCTCGCCAAATGCTTTAAAGTGTCTGAGCCTACTTTAAAAGATAAAAATATATAAATAAATAGGGGAAAAAACAATACTTTTCTTCTTTTTTTTTTATTTTTTTTGAAAAAATTATTTCGTAGTCGTCTGAAAATGTTGGCACTTGAACAAAACTGTTAAAACTCTAAAACGTTTTCTTTTTTTATTTTAGCTTGGATTTTTCACGTATTATACGGTAGTGGTGGGTGAGATTAGTACATCCGGTCCAGTACCTATAGACAGTCTGTTCATTTACAGACCAGACAAACGACTGGAAGTATGGAGGTTCCTCATTTATATGGTCCTACATGCTGGGTACGTCATTTTTTTCATCATAATATTTTTTGCATTGCATAATTACTTATTGTACTTAAATTAAATTTCAAAAACATCATAATTTTTTTTTTTTTAATACCGGTACTTCAAAATCTGCACAATCATATTTTATAAAAATTAATAATGAATCAAGCACATGACGTCACGATTCATATCCGAGTTTGGCTGTACCATTTCAATGACGTCACTTTTATGTTTCATCGGTTGTATTAATAATAATTTTAATTAATTTCGCTAACTTTTTTTTTATAACATTTCAAAATACAATATTTTGATTACAGTATCTTTTAAATTACCCTTGCTAAATAAATGACAGCTAGTTTCAGCTCTACTAAAAATTTAATATCCAAAATAACTATCATAATAATTATTCTTAAATGAGCATTTACGTTTAACATGGTATCGCTGTTATAAATCCGACAATATACTGTATATGATTGACGTTAATTAAATCACTGATTGAAATTTTAGCAATGTTTTGATCAATGATTTTTTAAAAAAATTAGACGTTAAAATTTAAATTTTACAGATTTTAATAATAATTTTGAATAAGTTTTTCAAATTTTTTACGAACATATTTATGAACACTATTTTTTTCAATTATTAAATACCATATAATATGCGGTATGAAATAATTTTAAAATAATTAAGAATTATTGTTAAATATTTTCTAAACAATTTTCAGAAATTTGAAAAACACTGTATTTCGAAAATGTTTAAATTATGGGTATTTTCTTTTAAAAAAACTAAATTATTCATTTCTTATATAAGTTTAATATACTCGTAATATCAAAGTACACTATAATAAATATCAATTTTAATGATGTCCTTAAAAAATAAATAATTTTTACAACTTAAAAAAACACGTAAAACTAACATTGTGTTTAATGATAAATTAATTTGATAAAACAATCTCCTATTAGCCCCACCTAAGCAGATATACACGCAACTTAAAGATGAATTAAAAAGAAAACAAAAATATCTAAAAAAAATATAGGTCCCCCTCAGACCCCCTGGGCTAAAAAAAATTTCTTGTTGACTAGCAAAAAATAAACAAATAAAAAATATTTATTTCTATATTAAAGCGCCTAAAATAATAATTTTTAATTGTAAATTTCCAGTTGGATTCATTTACTATTCAACCTCCTGGTTCAAGTTATGGTTGGCCTTCCATTAGAAATGGTTCACGGCTCAATGAGGGTCGGTACAGTGTACATGGCCGGAGTTTTAGCAGGTACGAAAAGTATATTATATATTTTTTTTCATTTTAAAGAAAACCCGCCACCTGGTGAGCGTAATTCTCCATACTTCCAATTTCCAAAGTAAAAATAAGAAGAAAAAAAAATTTTTTCAAAACACACCGTTCACCACCTGTTTGGAAAAAAAAAAGGTATCGATTGACCTTTTATCATTAAAATGGCGGTTGAGCAACGTTGACCATCTGCTTGACGTGAAAAGAAGAGCGGAAAGAATCGGAAAGAAGAAGGGGGCGGGTGAGGCTTGAATTTACAACCTGTTACGAATGAAAACAGGTGATGAATGAGATGGTCACTACATGTACTACGCTCACCACATGGCGTTACCTGCATCAGCGTAATTGGATTCAAACACAATTTCCAAGAAATTTTTTTTTTATTATTGTTATTTTTGGGGAAAAAATACCTTAAAATTACGATTATATTTTGCCACGATTGGATTAAAGCACTTTCCCAATTTCGATTTTAAAAACATAATTTGTGAATTATATTGGAAAATTTGGACGTACGGAATTTTGAACTTTCGAAATTTTAAAGAGTTCAATTTTGGTAAATTATTAGATGTTGGGTGCTTAACATTCCTTTCGTAACTACTACACTCCCCAATTAATAATCTAAATTTAAAAACATAAAAAACCGGCATGATTTATTTATTTATAGAAGTCCATTAATAATGTCTTATTATAAATCAATAATAATTATTATACGGTGATTCGGATAATTGATTTTCCTCTTTCTCTCTCTTTTTCCAATAAAATAGTTAATTAATTGATTTATTCTTTTTAAGGTTCGTTAGGCACATCAGTTTTTGATACAGACGTGTACTTGGTCGGAGCCTCCGGGGGCGTTTACGCTCTGTTGGCCGCCCACGTGGCCAACGTGCTTTTGGTGAGTCTCATTACAACCCTTTTTAAATTTAATTACAAACCGCTTAAAAAACATTAAAAAAACCAGACGTTGATTTTATTATTATCTATATCTCAAATTAAATCTCGTTAAAATTAAGACCTAAAATTTTTTCCCCACTTTCTTAACGTCGAAGTTTATAAAATACAAATAAAATTGTTTACCCAATTCGATAAAAAAAAAAACCTTAAGACGAAATATTGTTAAGTGTTGACAATTATTTTTACGGTATAAATTATTTCTTATAATGTATCGGAATTTTAACGAGCAATTCAACGTCTCAAACTAACTTTTAAAAACAAATTAGGTTTTAAATAGATGTTTATTATAATGCAAAAAAAAAAAAATTTTAATTATGATATTCCTCTCTCTCTAGAATTACAATCAGATGGAGTTTGGCATCGTTAGATTGTTTACAATCTTTGTCGTTGGTGCGTAAAAATATTTCTGATAACAGAAAAAAAAAGCTTATTATTTTAATTATCATTAATTAATTGTATTTATAGCAAGTGTGGACGTTGGGATTGCTATTTACGTTCGATACGCAGCTGAACAGACAGACCCACCGGTGAGTTACGTGGCCCATTTAACCGGAGCCTTGGCTGGCTTAACCATTGGACTTTTAGTGCTAAAAAACTTTGAGCAAAAACTTCACGAACAGCTCATGTGGTGGATAGCTTTAGGAGTTTACGGAACCTGCACTATGTTCGCTATTTTATTCAACGTTTTCAACTACTAAAAGCATAATAATTATTAAACAGAAGATTTAAAAAAAGACAATTTTAAAATAAATTTTATTTTGAAGAGGAAGAAGAACTCAACTTCTTGGCTTGATGAAAATTGAAGAACTTAAAACAACAACAACAAAATGTGCCTTTATTTCTTGCAAAAAAATTAATTGACTTTGGAAAAAGATTTTTGCAATTGAACGTTTCACATTTTGGCCTTGAAAAATATTTTTAAAACCATCTCACGTAATTTTCTATATCACCATATACGAAAGCAGCTGTTTTTTTCAAACATAATTATAAAAATAATAATTAGAAATCTATTTGAATGTTCTTTCGTCGAGCAGGACTACATATAAATAATCGTACGTCACTCAATTCCATACATTATAGCAGGATTATAGTTCTATTTGCGCCGACGAGCGCGCAACTTGGCGTATTTAAAATAGCGGCTGGATTGCTAAAAAAAAGGGAAAATTCCCCATTGTTTTACGCTCACTATGCGCCTACCGGCGTCAGCGAGCAGATTTTTGGCGGAAGATGACGTAATGAATGCCTTCCACGACGTCACGTGAACTCTTTTCATGTAGAAAAATATTCGAAGATTATTATTGTGAATAATTTTAAAATTTTTTCTCTCAGGACTTTTTGATAGTTTTAATTTCTCAGGATGAGAAGTATTATTTATACATAATTATACACTATTATAAAAAAATATATATATATTATATAATTTATTGTCTGCGAGTGTGATCGAATTTGTGAAATGTACGAATGCGTTTTTGTGGGAGTGAATTTCGACCAATTTTTTTCTCTCAATATTTTCATTTCCTTTATTTATATTCTGAGTGAATGTCTGAATTAGTAAAAGCTTTTTTGTTTGCATAATTTGAATTGGTCAGAATTAAATAATGTAAAATAAAGTAGATGCACCATACTAGTGTTTTTCGATTACGATCAAATTAAAATACATGTAACTTACAATACATAATATGCGACTTACATACTTAGTGCCTTGAATTTTCTAAGCAAATGCTAAATCCACTAAATCCATGAAACAAATCAACATGTTAACCAAGTTTCCGCTTTGATGAATTCTTGTCAATCATTTTTTCCAAAAACTTTTATCACAATCATTGATTTCGCGGCACAAAAGATTGAACTGCTTTATCACTTTACCGTACGTTATCACAAACAACGTCCAGAGGTTCCATATTAATGATATTATAAACTTTAGTTAATAATTATTACAGTCATCCATTAAACTAAAATCGCACAGGAATTTCACGTTTACGCGAATTTATTAAAACTAGGAGGATTAAGATTAAAACTAATCTACAATACCAGCATTAGCCAAAAATCTTAAAAAAAGTAATGACTTGATCTGCCGATAGTCTTGGTAGTGGCGCACTACGCTACGGTAGTCTTATCTTTGCCACCCACCTACTGTGGCCGGGTACTCTACAAAACTTTTAAACATTTTTTAAAAAATTATTATTTCTTGATTATAGAAGAAATTTAATTTATATTCAATAAGTAATTTTTAAAGAAACAATTAAAAACATTTACGGCACTGAGTCATTTGAGATATCGAAAAGTAAAATACAATCATTTACACATAAAAATACCGTACGAAATGATTTGATTAAAAAAAATAAAAGACTAGAATTCAAAAAATAGTTCTGTAAAATATAACTTTATAAGAAATACGTATTCATCTTATTAACACCCAATTACTGTAATAAGTACAGTATTGTACAATAACAAGCCTCAATTATTAATTTATTTAAAGAATTTTGAATTAGATAAATTATTTACTCTACTTAAATTTATGTGTACTCGCATTTGTGACCACAACCTGTAGGACACCATTGACTTTTGGCAAACCAATCTTTCATATGTTGTAAGTGACCACCGTGACAGCAACCTTGACACCAAACATACATACCCCGAACAGTACGATGACTAAAAAGAATTATTACCGGTAATTAAATTACATTACATAATAAAATTATAATTATATAAAAAAAGTTTTACCAAACGCTGCAAATGGTTGGAGAAGCTTTACATCGGTCGCAGAGAAAGCCAGATCTTTGTAATGGTCTCATACATTGGTTACAAGAAGAATAAAATAGAGTTGAATGATAATTTAAGGTATTAATATGACGAAGTGGACATAATTTTATCACTTCATTAGCTACAGTCCATAACTGAAACCTGGATAGTAATTCTAAATAAGACGAATACCATTGATCTAGAGTAATTTTATCTATTGCTCCTTTAAATCGATTTCCCAAAACGAGGAGCACAGAAATCGCCATTTGTACATCACCCTATAGAAATAATATCCTTTTATTTTTTGTTTTTGAAATAAAAAGTATCTTAAAAATACCTGGTTAACGTAATGATACAACATATCGTGAATAATCGGGGTGTACTCCCAAGTAGGAACAGGATCAGGGTTTATAGACGATGACAGAAGGACACTATCGGATGAAGAACACACACTAGATTTCATCACAGTACTTCTTTGACTATGATTGGCGGACGTACTAATTGGAATAGGAAGGGAGCTGGGAGAAAAAGTAGAAGACGAAATGCACAGCTGATCAGGAGGAGAATGAGATTGAATTTCGTGTCTTAATTGAAACGCTTCGTTGGGTAACGACCACTCTTCCATCATATCATCCATATTCATAGCTTGTGATTCGTAATCTAAGGCCATTATTTGATCGAATTCACCATCACCGAAGAAAAAATCACAATGCTGACTATCGGCTAACAAACCAGAAACGTTTAATTTACGCTCGTGATCCGTATCATCCGTCTCGATATCTTCGTCCGACATGTCCTCCGAATGCCGTTCTTTAGTCACATCTGCAGTTCCACCACTAGAATGACGATTATTCACCTCTCGTTTACTCTCGCCATCACTGACGTTCGGATGAAGACTTGAAACAGTTTCCACGTTGATATTATCCGAGTTTAAATTTATACCTTTTCCATCCACTGTTGATTTAAGTAAAGTTTTTAGTTCCATTGGTTTTGCTTCGGACCCAGGTTTAATATCTTCTTCACTGCCATATAACAGCTTTAAAATATTCCACGATTGAGCAACAAATTGACGATTAAGCTCGTTAGCAACTGCTGCGTTATAATCACAAAGTTCTGCTAGCGGTTGCCCTGTTAAACGATAACGTTTCGCAGTTTCCACAAACCAACTCATACTCAAATTCTGTTTTAAAATTAAAAAAAAAAATTAATGTAAAATCAAAATTAAGTAATTTATTTATAAAATAACCTTGTCATTTTTGTTTTGTAGAGCTACGCATATACTCAGAGCAGTTGCAAACTGTTCACCTAAATTTGGTTGTTTTCTAAAAAAACCTTGTAATTTACTTCCAGCGTTGGCTTGTCGCGAGTTATTTCCACTTCCACTTGCTCCAGCCGATGCCCAATCTTCACTTATAATTCGATTACTAGCTGCAAGAATAATATCACCTCGTATACTCATATCTAATCCCATCGGGATTATGTGCTCAATTGGTCGATCAGCATCTTTAAAATTATGTTGGCACAATGTTCCGTCTTTACAGGTGGATAGAATTACTTGCGGACTATTTCTCCAACAAATACCTTTAAATATAATTTCACAATGACTATTAAAAAAATATATATATATATAACTTAATTAGAATAAAATTACCAGTTGCTGTATCTTTGTGATGATTTAAAGCCGCAAATGGAATATATGGACGACGAATATCATAAATAGAGACAGTTGGATCCAATACCATACCGATACAAGCAAACTGAAATGTCCGTTGAGGTCGCCATTTCAGCCTGGCAACGGCACTAATGGCGTGAATAGTACCGATTAATTCTTGTGATGATTTGCCATTCAAGTTCCATACCTAAATTTAAAAAAATATATATTTAATTAATTAATTTTATAAACCAATCATGTATCTAATTTTATTTTTAATACTTTAATAGTTTTATCTCTCCCTCCTGTTGCCAACCATCGTTTTTCTTCTGGATGCCAATCGCAACAAAATATCGGTCCACCATGTGCAGTAAAAAATCGTTCTGGTTTATCAGCTTTTCGCATATCCCAAACTTGAACGATCCCATTGTCTTGAACAGCTGCAAATTGATGATAATAAAATGGATTGAACTGAACGTCTCTTACGCTTTCGGAATTGCTACAAAAAAAAAAAAAAAAAGGTACCAATTAAAGTTAAACTTTTATCAATTGTCTTAAAATCTTATAAACCCATGTTAAGTGCCTGTTGAACGTGTTTATCACATCGGATTTCCGCAGATCAAATATCTTGACAGTTCCGTCTTGAGAACCACTACTTAGGAGATAGGGATCAGTAGGATGAAAAGTAACTTTATTTGTAGTACGTTTATGATGTTGAAATACTTTATCTAAAATCATTAAATAATAATTATAGAACTTAGTCATTAAATTATAAATAAACATATAGTTCGACCTTGTTTCGAATGTGAACTTTTTCCTAAATTATACGTCACGACTGAACCGTTTGTAGCTGATGTTGCCAAAATGTTATCTGATATTTTAAAGAGTAATTTTAGCATCCATTAATTATAATTAAGCACTAGAAGTTAGAGCTAACCATCCATGGGATTCCAAGCGACATCTGAAATACTGAAGTTCAAATTCATATTTTTACCGACTCGCAAATTATGTTTTTCCACAAACTCTTCCTCTTCTATGCTATATAGTTTAAACACTAAAAAATGCATACACAAATAATTATTCAAATTAAATAGACTGTAGCACATAAAAAAAATAACGTAAAGTATTAATTTACCATTTCTACCACCTATCACAACGGAGTTTGCTTCTTTATTTGTAGCGACACAAGTAGCCAAACCACCTTCGTGGTACGCAAACATAGTTTTCGGCATTTTTAAAATACGCTATAATTATGATAATATGAATACTTTATATTTACTACGATAACATTGCCAAAAACTCATTAAATGATAATTATCCAATAATTTAATATGCTTTATCTCATCCAAAATCTAAAAATGCAGTTACAAATGTAAACAAAACTTGTTAAATGATGAATAACGATAAAGATTTATCATGATCTATGATTTATCAATGAACGAGAGATTGTTTTAAAATCTTACCCAAACCAAATAGATTTGCCTTTGGATTGACCTTAGATTTATGATAAGAGATGGTCTACGGTGGCTTAGACGGGTCGAGTAAATGGGGAAGTCACGTTGCATTTACTCAGTAGTACGATGATTCTGAATGGACACCTATTTTCCATAAAATTAATGATGATGTGGATGTCAGAATGTTTATTGATTAATTTCTTCAAAATGCAGTAAACATAATTTTATTTTTAACAAAATATTTTAATAAACTGGCTTAGATTCCATCGAGAAGATGAATAAATTTAAGCATAACGCTATTACTTTGATTGAATTGGTAGAAAATAGACCTTGTTTATGGGACAAAAGTTGTAGCGCTTATAAAAATCGATTAGCCAAAGAGAAAGCTTGGGATGAAGTTTATAGTTGTTTAGACAATAGCTTTCAAACTATGAAGAAGAAAGACAAACTTAATATGAGTAAGTTCAAAACTGATTATTATTTTGTACAAGTTTAAGCTGTCAAATTACGTTTTTTTTCCTTTCCTCATGCAGGTAAATTGATTCAAGCGAAATGGCAAAATCTAAGAGATTCATTTGTGAAATCGTTAAAGAAAAAACCGTGCCAATTAGGGTCAACTAAAAAGTATATTTATTCTGACAATTTTCAATTCTTGTTAAAAGTACTTGATAAAGACGAGAATGAATCCAGACTTTCTGAATCGGAATCGGAAACCAAAAAAGTATCACGCCTAAAAGAAGCAGAAATGGAAGAAAATAGTACGGAAGACGACGAATATGATATCCTCCGAGTAACACCAATTTGCCAATATCAAGAGAAATCGACTGTCGACCCACCTGATGACGTTGGAAATAAAAAGAGTAGATTTAGGCAGGAAGAACTTGACAGGAAAATATTGTTCGAATTACAGAATGCAAAACCTGACGCGGATGAAGCGTTTTTCATTTCAATAATTCCAGCTGTGAGGAACATGTCCGAAGATGAAAAACTGGAGTTCAAAATAGGTGTTTTGAGTTTAATTAAAGATATTAAAAAGCAAGCATGCACAATTCAAAGTCCTAGTAATTTATCGGGATTCTCCTCTGAAGAATGTTCTTTATCTAACGCGCAAGCTGCCGTTCAATATTCATCTTACAACGGTATTGCACCTCTCGAACCAAGATGATGAACCAGACAGTAATCATTTCAATTTATGCTGTTTTAAAACTAATAGTGTTATGTAATGATTTAATTTAGGCTGCCATTTCCATTAACTAAAGTGAGAACACTTTAGCCGACAAATCAAGTTCGGTCATTTGAAAATGCAACATTTCTTCCTCTTGACTCAATTATCTCAATGAATGAGAAATTACAGAGGTGAAAAATATTTAAGAAGCTAATTTTCAAATTGAAAACCATGTTTATTGCATAATTTTTCTGCTCTTACTTTCATTTTGTATTTATTTAATAGGTAATGAATGTTTCAAAAATTTACATCAAATGGAGGTGGATAAAATTTCTAATTTTTTTTTGCACTTCCCAACTAGAAGCACATGTGCAGTTTTGATAAAAGCAGCTTATTTATCGATCTTTTATTGAATTTTAAAACATAATAATTACCGGTATAATAGCTTTAAAACATTATTTTTAAGGCAAGAACTAAATGTTTAGGATTTTTAAAGAAAAGTTTATAAAAAATGCTTTTTCCAGGTGTAATAAGTTAAAGCGGACATTTTTTAAAAGGAAATTTTATCGTGTATTAAAACCGTAATAATTATGGAAAAGTAATAAACTGAAAAAAAAAAAATCCCACTGAAATAATTTATTTATATTGGTTTAGGTGTTAACAGTTTAGACAAAATTGTCATTCTGAAAGTATTAATTAATATATTTTTTTAATATTGCTTATCCATTGTTTTCAGAGGTTGTTTAAAATTATTTAATTGTTTATTTCTATAAAAATTGTGAGTTTTCATTTCGTAGACAAGAAAGCCGTAAAATAATCGATTGAATTGCGATAGTATCGAATGATAAAATAGTGCAATTTTTGCTTTATTAATTACTTTTAATTTTTTTGTTACCGGAATGTAATTGATCTCCTTGTTAAAAATTATTGTGATATTAAGCGAATTTATTCAAAATAAAATTATGTTTCTAATTTACAGCACATTTAAAATTTAATATTGATTGTCGTGTTTACTAATTTAATCAGCAGGAGATAATTTAGCGCTGCTGTCGCTCTAAATCAGGTTTCATGAAAGGATTTCAAGAAATTTATTAGAAATTAAATGAAAAAATAATGTTTGCGTGTTCTCAAGAAGATACAGTTCGTTCTATCATTTTTACAAAAAAATTTATTTATTCTAAAAATGTGAAACAAGTAAATGAGATGAAGCCATCAAGTTTAAACTTGTAACGTATGGTCGTTTATTTATCCCGCAAAAATGAGTTCATTAGGTAGGAGGTCATTTCCGTTGTAAATTTACGTAATAACCTGTGATCTTTGTACCGCTTCGCATGCATGTGAAAGAAGCTCAACAGTCGGTGTTTAATCAAAGTTTACAATAATTATTACTCTTAGCTCCGGCCGAAACGATGCCGTGTTGGTATTACGACAAGAAAGATATTCGAGGCAATACTCCGTCGATTCGAGATGGAGTTGATGCTGAAATGGAAATCCGATTCAGAAAGGAAGGTGCACGTTTCATCACGAACACTGGAAATAAAATGGGACTGTATCTTTTTTAATCTATTTAATGTTAATTAAAAATTGCAAAAAGGCAGGCAAGTTTATTGTGAGATATTTCCTTAACTTAGTTGTAATTACAGTCGACATTATGAGACGCTCGCAACTGGAATCGTGTATTTTCACAGATTCTACATGATTCATTCCTTTAAGCAGTTTCCACATTATGTAAGTAATAAATAATTTAGTTTTAAAAGTTAATTTTATTTTTAATAAGTTATATTGTTTAGGTCACTGCTTGCTGTTGTTTATTTCTTGCTGGAAAAGTTGAGGAAACTCCCAAAAAGTGCAAAGACATAATAAAAGCGGCTAGATCTTTATTAAATGATCAACAGTTTGCTCAGTTTGGACAAGATCCACAAGTTTGCGATCTTTTAATAAGTTTGTATAATTGATTATAATGTTTTATATTTAGGAAGAAGTAATGACTCTGGAACGAATTTTATTACAAACGATGAAGTTTGATCTACAAGTGGACCATCCATATAAATATTTATTAAGATACGCTAAATGTTTAAAAGGTACTTCAATTTAATACTAATTATTTAAAACAACTATTATACAAATGATATGGTGTTTAGGCGATCAACAAAAGTTAGAAAATATGGTTCAGATGGCGTGGACGTTTGTTAACGACAGGTAAAACATTTTACAAGTTTAAAAAATTTATTATTCCGTACTGTGTTACTATAAATGTTTTTGTTTTTCCATAGCTTGTTAACTACATTGTGTCTTCAATGGGAACCTGAAATCATCGCTATAGCTTTAATATATTTAGCTACTAAGTTGAAGTTTGAGGTATTAGATTGGAATGGAAGACTACCAAAACATCAGGGTTGGTGGGATATGTACGTAGAAGATATAACTATCGAGTTATTAGAAGATGTGTGCCATCAAGTTTTAGATTTGTATTCAAATAATGCGAAGTCAGAATCTCCAACTCCTACTACTCCGCCTCATCCACCTAAACCAGGACAAGTCAAACTTCCCGAAATAAATTCTACTCAATTAAAGAAATCTAAGACGGTATTTTTGTTTATTTTTACGTTTAGATCAAGTATTTGTTTGTAAAACAATATTTTTCCTAATTCTATCCTTAGACTTCTCCTATGACACCTGTTGGAGCTCATCCTCCGAAAACACCAGTTGAGACTCCTAAAATGGAACCGATGATTCTCGATCCAAACGTACAGATGCAAGGACCAATAATAGCCGCTCCGAGCGAACCACCGGTGCACATGAACGTCATGCACGGTTATAATTACGTGACTTCTATGCCTGGAATGCCCGAAGGTTTTGCTCCAACGCAGTATATTCCGTCTCCAAACAATCCGTACGCTAATTTTGGTGAGATGGGCTTACAGGCTCAGTCTGTAGTTGAAAGACCTTATCCGCCCGGCTATTTTGAAGTGGGAGGTTATCCTCCTAGGTTTCCTCAAGGAGCGCCTCCTCCAATGCCTCAGTATTCCGCTGCTGTTCCCGTACACTATATGACTGAACCACCTGGATTCACGGGAGGAAGACCACCCACTCAATCCGGACAGTTTCCACCGGGAGTTTTTATCCCCGGCGCTTATCCTGCTCCTGGGTTCGCTTCGTCGCCGGTTCCGACCAGACCGGTTCATCAGGGGTTGATGCGAGGGGGAGGAGTGGCCAGATTACCCAACAGACATCCATCACATCCTAATTGGGGAGTCTAGTAATTATTTCTTTTTATCTATTTTTTATCGTAGTTTTTATTTTGGCAAACAAACATAAATAACACTATTATGTTGATTTAAAAATCATAAAGACTCTTTCTCGACGAATTTATAATCATGAAATCTTAAAGATACAGTATTTAATTTTTATCGAATAATTAAATGTGCAAATATATGTAATTTGTAAATAAATTTTTTTTATTTGTAAGGCGAGTTGTTAATTAAAATTTGTTGTTTAGTTTAGATATACCGGTACCGTAAATAAGCTAAAAATAAAAGTTTAAGGGACGGCGCAGACAATTTTAAAATCCTATTTTACACGAAAACATTGAAATAAATAATTATTATAGTAGCTAAGTAGTAGTCAACACACTTTAGTTTCGTACCATTTTAATTTACTAAAACCAGATCGTGCTAAAATTAAAAATTTAAATCATTTTTAACGACATTTATGAACAGTAATTAGGGTACGGTATTGTAGATTTTAATGATTTTACAATACCGTATTTTTTTTTTTTTTTGTAGTAATTTGATGTTTAAAAAAGTTTTTATTATATTTTTAAATTGAATAATCATACTTATACAAAAAAGTAAGAGTTTGTTTCAGTTTTTTGTTTCTAGTTTTCTCTAGTCTCTAGAAAGGCTTTCAAAAATATATTTATGTATTTGCTAGAAATAATATGTTTATGCAAAATTTCGCATCTGATAACAAATTGAATTTATTTTAATTTCCGCATATTATTTACGTGCTACTTTCAAAAATACGATTTCAAATTATTTTTGAACGAACAAAATTGCTTAAATTTATCAGATTGCAATTAATAAAGCTTTTATAAATCACTAGGGATAGTTTTTTTTACATACAGTATAATTAAACACTAGAAGAAAAGAATTCTCGTTATCAGGTAGTGTACTTTCTATTCAGTTCAAACATGATTATTTTAGTTAATCATAAATAGCCAAAATGTCAGCGGTGATGACGTTTTATGGCTTGAAAAAGAAAATGAGGTTAATAATAAGACGTGGAATCTTAAAAGAAGAGAGATAACTAAACCGGCTTTCATAAACGGTAAAAAACATTCAGAACCACTATGTATGTTATAACCTTGATATAAACACTCAGTTCATCTTCAGGTAAAGAATATTTTATAAAAGAAAGACGATTGGAAGCGCCATCTACGTCGAAAAGTTTGAGACAGATGGAAAAGAATCACTGACCGGAATTCATGATTTTTTTTTTCTTTTTTCATCACTCAATCATAAAACTGGAAAACGGTTGGTCAATTTTAGTCGTGAACGCTAAGGACATCAGCTCATCTCTTAATAATATTGGTAAGAATCTTTTAAATTGTTTTCTAAATTATTTTAAAAAAACTTCTAAAAATAAAATATTTTGCTTTATTACTACCGGTATTGATTTAATTTAAAAAAAGCCGTAATTTATTTAATTCCAAAATATAATCATTTTATTTGTAAATGTTAATTTCTATTTATTTTCAATTGATAACTTAGTTTAAAAATTGATTTATTTTATAATTACTTTATACAGTATCTGTTTGACTTTTTTTTTATTATTAATGATGATTATTAAAAAAAAAAAAAAAAAAATGTGCGCCAATTAGGTAAAAGCAATTATTACAATTTAAATACAAAAATGTTTTTTTTTCTTTAGCGATTTTTTTAAATTATTCAATCAATACAATTTGTGATTTTTATAGTTTAAATTCATAGACACTTATAAACTAATTTTTAAAAGTTATATATAAGATTTTAACGTTTTAATTGATTTTCTTTAAGTTCTTAACTTGTAGTTAAGAAATTTTGGATACTATTTTTTAGAATTAATTAATTCATTCATTCATTTTAATTTTATGTTAAATAATTTTATCAACATTTTTTGTTTATACAGTATATATTTTTGATTTTAGACTACCGGTATTATTTTACATTTTAAATAAGTTTTTAAAAAAATTAATTGTTTATAAAAGTAAAAGTAGTATTTCTACTTACAAAAAAAAAAAAAAAAACGTTTGTCATATTTTTATTATCTTTTAATATTCTTCGATTATCTTTTAAGTTTACATTTTTCCTTTTCTATTGATTGAACATCTTCAATCAATAGAAATGAAAAAAGGTTAATAGTAGACCTACATGATGAATAATAAACAGCTATTATATTGATTATTGAATGTAAAAGAATAAATTAAAACGTAATAGTTTTGAGACTAAATAGAAAAAGAAAAATCACTCTGAAATCTTGTTTAAATCAGCAAAATAGAATAAACAATAAATTTTTTTTATTAATCATTTGCCCACAATAATATTAACTCTGTAAATTCATCGGTAATCAATTCTAACTAGTAATAAAAAAAAGTAAATTACACGAAGTGCGTGATTAGCACAAATTGAGGTTAACAAACTCGACGGGTACTAAACCAATCGTAAAAAGCACTTTAAAGCCGTTAACCATTAACACTGAATTTATTTCAACATCTTCCTATATTAGTATCATTGTAAATGCCATTTAATAAGCGGTCGGTCTTTGAATTCTTAATGAAAACAAATCTTAAAGAAAAAGAAATAAAAAAAAAAAAACAAGCAAACAGCTGAGTCACGATATGTCAGTTTGACAAGCAGAAAATCTCATCGGAAAATGTGAGTTTGATGAAGCTTTTGGCCGTTCGTCTTGCCAGTTTCAACTGGCCAACCGGTACATTGCGATTCAAACACCTTGTTGACCCAATTGAAGAGCATCTTTGAATTTCATCCGTTTACTTCAAAATTTACTTGTTAAGCTTTTTAACTAGTTTTAAACAACTTTGGTTTTATTTATTTATTTTTTTGTTTTAATTTTTTGAGTTCTTTGAAATATTTGAGGCGTTGTTGTCAATTTTACGTAAAAGTTTTAAAAATATCAAGTTGCAATAGCAAAGATGTCCAGGGGTAACCTAGTTTTTGCATTGTTTTACATACCGGTAGTGAAATAATGCAAAACTAGTTTTTTTTAGTTAAAAGTATTTACAATATGATTTTGTCCTATTAAGTTCATAATTAAAATTGTTGATATCCATTTTAACGTTTATGCTTCAAAAATTTTACTTCCAAACAAAGTTCTGGAAAAATATCAATTTTTTTGCAACTTAAAAAATCACATAAAAATTTTAAAGAAAATAGGATCAAATTCAATCATGATTTATTTGGATTTTGGAATCCATATGCGCAAAAATACAAAATAATTAGAGTAGAACTTTTTAAAAAAAAAATTTTAAGAAATAGAAACTTCTAACTGAGCTAGTGAAATGATGAGCTGAGGTGCAAAATATGGTATGTCTTTTCCAGTATATTAGAACAAGTTTTTCCCCCTTCCTAATTTTAGTCCGCCCACACATACCGGTAAATTCAACACCATACTTAGTGACATCTTCAAAAAATAAACTTCCAATTTTAGTTTAGAAATTAAAATTCAACTCTCGTTTTGCTGTGGAAATTCCATTTTTTGAGTTCTCACTCTAATTTCGTGTAACAGTAGGATGTGAGCGACTGGGTGCAGAGAGGTTTTCTTGGAAATTTTCTATCGCAAATAAAATAATGTGTTTTTCACAGTATTTAGATGAAAAAGAACGATAAAATAGAGCAAATAAATATTTGGTAGTGCAAAACACTTTTGGTCGATTGATGATAGCGTTACCAAAAAGTTAATTATATCTTTTTAATTCTGGTGGAAATTTTTTTTTTAAAAAAGATGCTAATTGTTACATGTTTAATTAGCCTTATTTAAATCGAGGTCATTGTGTCCCTTATTATTTAAATCTTTTTATAAGTATATATATTGCAAAATAATTAATAGAATATTGTTTATAACAAAATTAATATTTTGCCTTCGATTAATTTAAGACGAGGCTCGAATTTATTATGGAATTGACTTCTTTAAAAAACTTTTTAATTTAGTAAAATGACACATTAAACTCATAACTATTTGGTTTTAGTTATTAAATTTTATTTGTGAAATGGTGTAGGAAATAATGTAATTTACTATTAATTTTCTAAAAACGTTGAAATAAAATTTAATGCTATTTAACATTTAAAAAAATTAATGTTAGTTAAGAATAATTACAGTTTCTTAAAAGACCATTTTTTAATCTAGATTAAACGGTTTAATTTTATAGTATTATGTAAAACTTGTCTATTTACGCTACCGTATTTTTAGCAATTTTTTTAGTGGTAATGCCATTGTTAATAATAATTATAAACTAATATTTAACAATTTTTTTTTTTAGAAAATTAAAAAATCTAAAATGATTGGACGGTTATTTTTCTTGTTATTTTCTTCTATCGGTACGTGTTTATTATCTAATTTATTTTGTTAATAATTATTATAATCATTTTTTTATTTCTCATTTAGTCTTAGTTCTGATTTATGGGGGATCCATTCCTCATAGGGTAAAAATATTTTATATTAAATAATAATTACTGTTATTTTAATAAATTTCTTTGATATGTTTTGCTATTTAATTTTCAAAATATAAGGCGAAGCGGTGGGAGGAGATGCCCAATGTGACGTTTCACTTTGATTGCTCGGACAAAGCCATAGGTTTCTACGCCGACACCGAATTCGGGTGCATGATCTTCCATATGTGCGACGAGGATGGCCGTCGAATTCCTCACTTGTGCGGAGATGGAACCGCTTTCAACCAGAAATACCGCATATGCGACTGGATACAAAATGCGGATTGCGAAAATGCGCCCAGTTATTATTACCTGAACGAGTTGACCTACGTCACCGATCCCCCTAAACTACCCGTCTGAAAAAACTCACCCGCAGTATTTTAATAATACTTTTTAAACCTGATTTTTTCCAAGAAAATATTTAAAAATTATTGCTAATATTTCATTCAACTCAATTTTATACTTCAGGTTTTATTTTAATAAAATAAATTTTTTCTAAACTCAATTTTAAACGCTAATAATATTTAATTTTAGGTGTCAACGGAGACAAAATAATGTCTATATTTTACAAAATTTATTACTAAATTTTTCGGCTTTGTCTTCGTATCACAAAAGTCACTGAAAATAGCACACTTTGCTGAAATAATAAAACACGGGTATTAATACTGTATTTGGCAATTTAGGTTTAATGACTCTTTTGTTTATTATGTAGGTGGATGTGTTAATTTTTTTTTTTTGATAAAAACGTTCGTACCGGTACGTATGCATGAATTAACAGCGTTCGCAAATATTTATTATTTGTGTGTTTTGTGTGTCTTCAAATATTATGCTAAAAATTCTACCTATGATTCTACAGTACCGTATATAGAAATTACTTTTAAAATTTAAAAATTGCATAACAGTTTTATTGGACTAAATTTAGATAAAAATGGACGTTAAACATATTTTGGATATTATTATGCAAACAAATAATATTGTAGGAAAAACCGCATCGGAAGAATTTTCTTCCCAACAATATACCCTGGAGATTCCTGTTCACAATGCCCTACTTGGGTCCCCTTGCGAACCTGAAACGATGTAACGGAAACAGGCAGGGTTCCCGCGATCCCTACTGCCAAAGCTCAGCTACAGTATCTTATTCTTGTAGCGTCGGGGGCACTAACTGCCTGCACTACAAGATAACTATTGACAATACCATTAGCCAGTTTTTACTGGTAATTGTCAAATTTGCCTCCGTAACGGCATTAATTAAAATTATTATTGCTTAGGGCGAACTTTTAATATACTGCGAGACTAAAAGTGGAGACTATAATTACCACACTGCTAATTATTTTTCTTCATTGGAGAAAATCCAAAATCTTTGTGAAGGTTTTTGATGAACATTAGAAATTTAGATGAGCAACGCACTAAACACAGTCTTTTTTCGATAAAAACGTTTACATTTTTCAGCAAATAAATTTTCCGAGTTCATGGCATTTGAACTCTTGGGTTACAACAACAGTAATTAATACAATAATTGAGCTGTTTTGACTAGCGCTACATTACAATGATGGTATTAATAATAATTATTAGCGACATCTATTTTTGAATTTAATAAACAATTAAATTGAGGGGAAAAGTTTGAGGGAAATTAAAACCTTGCGACACTGTTTTTTCGCAGAAATAAAATTAAAGTTTATTGTTTATTTATTTAATAGGCTTCACGTTACTAATAAATTAATGTTACGAAAATTTGAAAAAACTAAAATTATAATTATTTACTACCGGTATTTTTTAAAAAAAAAAAACATTTCAAAAATAGCCTACTCTAAGTACATTATTACAATAACGATAATATTTATTTTATTGGTACAATAAGAATTACATTTAAGCCTATTGCATTAACATATCGGTGTAGAATTAATTTTTATTATTTCTAAACATTTTATTTGCAAAATTTGATTAACAAAAGTTAGGTACACAGTGATATTTCAGCCTAAAGAACCGAGAAGACTTCCACTGTTGCCTCCTCCGCCTAATGAACCTCCTAGTGAGCCTGAATTTCCGCCTCCTGTTTAAAAAATAACATTAAATTTATTGCGATATAATTATTTTAGAATGTTTGTTAAACGTTAAAATAGGATTTACCTCCAGTACCTAATCCAAGAAGACAGTTATTATTAGTACTCACGGGTGCAGATACACCTAAAAGACCTGTGAGCAATCCTAAAAGTGATCCTAAAAGACCATTTAGCGTACCAAGAGCTTGCCGAATGGCTATTGCATGCTCTTCTTTGATCAATTCTTCGCCACAAAAAACGACCTATTGAAAAATAACACCTTGAAAAAAAAATTAGCTTATCTACTTAAGAGAAAAAAAATCTTCTACCTGCGTTAAAATAAGTTGGGAAACAACAATTAATATGAATTTCATCATGATTGAAAGAATGACCAATTCAAAAATGTGATAAAACGTTTAACGCGATGAAACGAATTGTAAACTACTCGTATTTATACGCTGATGAGACGGAATGAGCGTAATTAGCACTATTAATTAGCGCGATCAAATATTATAGTACTGTATTTTATTACCAATAAAAGAGAATTGACAACTTTGCAATGACGTATGTAAACTGGTCAACTTTACGGCTTTATAATCTAAATGGTAAATTAGAATGCTAAACAAAAGCTTTTTGTTTGAGTAATCTATTTTTTAAGCAAGCAATCGCCGTGCCTTAAACCTATAGCATGACATTAATACCCAAAAAAAAATTTTTGGAATCTCCCTATTTTTTTTCTTTTTAATTTGATAAAAAAAAATTATTATTTGTTTTTGATGCTCTATTAATATAATATTATGCAACGTCCACTTTTCGTGGACATTTTCTTTATCACAAAATAATTGTTAACAATATTATTCACTTTTCCAGCAATGAAGAGCAAAGTTATTATTTTATTATAATAATTACTAATGCGTAATTTTATTCCATGTTTAAACTTTTTTTGTTGGATCATTGTTTAATATGCGTTTACTACTTTAAGAATTTCTAAATTAGTCGTGTTTGTAATATGTTGAAAATACCTTGTTTAAGTTAAACGGCAATAACCATTGTTAGATATTAATTGTTACTTTAATTTTTAAAATAAAAGAATTTTTCTATTAAAATTGAATGCATATCTTAAGTAAACTACAAAATGTAAGCTATGCATAATACAATGAAGAACTTCTATACTTTTTCGTTCTTCAATTTCGTCTGAAGAAACCTCCTAAAAATCCACGGCGACCATCAAGTAAATTCCCGAAAATTCCTCCGATAAGTTCATTCAAAAGTTCTAGGAGATGGTCCACCAAAGCACTCAATCCACCATTGTGGTCACCCACGCCATTGCTTGGAATAGCTACGACAACCTACAAATTGTTTTTAAAAAAATTATCAACTTATTATTAATGAATTAATTTTTAAATATAATACAGACCTGAGACAAAGCAAAAATGGCCAAAGCAATAACTACTATGTTCATTTTCGTGCTGAGTTTTAAGCTACCTTTCAAAATTAACTAAATATTTTTAAAGCTGAAATTGGTATGTTGATAGTTTTCAGTTTCGACAAGTTTTTATACTAATTTTACTCTATTGAACTAATAGCTTCAATAACTTCTTCAAATAAAATTATTGAATTAAAAGATGATATTCCATAATTAATCAAACAAAAATAATTTGGCTAATAATAAAATTATAATGTTTCCATTAAAGCGTAAACATGCCTTAAAAATATATTTGATGTGAGAAACCTATATAACTGTTGTTTATACAGTGGTTAGAAAAGTTACTTCCAAATTCAAATGAACTATTTTGTGTAAGTAATTGCCGGAATTCCCAGTCTCCACCCTCCCCAATGCATTTGGTTAAGAAAATGATAACTTAGTTCATTTTGATTACTTTTTTGTAGCATCTCGTGGGATCTGTATTTAAAATTACTTAAAAATGACATGTTGAAAATGACGAATTTCCAATCGAGAAGCAAAATATTTTTTAGAAAAATGTTTTCAAAGTTAACAAACTTTTAAATTATAAAATTAGACAGGTAATTTATTGTGACCCACATCCTATCTATCCTCTTTACGTTATATCAGAAATTTATGAAAATTGCTGGGCAAAGAATACAAAAATTTAGTGTTCCAGTATTGCAGCATGTCTTCAACAGTTACCAAACAAAAATATCGCAATTATGAATGCAGGCTATACATGTATAGCTACAGATTTGGCCGGCATGAGAACAGTTTCTTCATCACAAAAACAGCTGATTCGGTGAGTATGTTTAATACCTAAAAAAATATGTATTGTAATAACGTAGGCCTACAGTATAATATATATTGCTGATATTGAAATAATTTAAATAACATACATGCATGTAAAAAAATATATTACCTTAGCTTCTATACTGTATGTAAATTACGATAAGTAGTTAAGTACCATTAAATTTTTATTTAGCAATGAATTATTCTAATTTTATTAGTACTAAAACGTAATAATTCATTTAATCATTTTTAACAAGTAAAGTTTTAGAAATTAAACTTTTTTTTTTAGAAAAAAATAAACAGTAGTTAGGCTACTACACTTTTTTAAAATTAAATATGATTTTTGTCTCAAATTTTCTTTTTCATATTATTACCCCGGACTATTAATGTTTTTTTTAAAATAATTTTATCTTTAAAAGTAATTTAATTTTTAAAAAATAATTTTACTTTTTTTTTTATTGAAATATTGTTTTGTACAAAATTAACAACTATTATTTTTTGTAATGGTATCGTAGATTCTTTTTACTTTATATAAAGATTTATATTTATATTTTAGAAAAGTAAATAGATTAACACTCTTTCAATTTTTTACAAGTACGAGTAGTATTAGATCTAATTACCTTGGTATTAGATATGTAAAGTTTAAAAATAATACCGGTAACGAATCATTTTCTTTTAAAAATTAATGTTTAGCATAAAAAAACAGTTTAATTAATTAATAAAATAATTATTTCAAATTTCATTTCAGTTATTAATTATCATAACACAGTTTAATAAATTTATTTCAAATATTTTTGAAAAAATGAGTTTAGTGTTTGAGCAAATGCTTGATGGCGTGTCGAATAAAGTGAATAGGAATTCGGAGAAAATTCCAGAAAAGTTGAATGAAACTGTTGGATTCGATAACAGCTTTTCTAAGCAATTTATTAAATTCCGCTGTTAAATAAAATCAAAAATTATTAATTATTTGTGGTAAAACAGTGGCAATTATACCTCGAGCCGCTTTCATTCCACGGTGGATTTCTGAAAATAAATTGATAATCACCGGAGCAGATTGAGCATGTAGTGTTACGATAAAGGCATCAAAATCTGTCGATAATTTGTACGTCGAGTACGTCTTTTCAGCTAAAAGTTCTACAAAAATGTTTATAGTTTTAAAAATTGGCTTATAGTTTAAGACATTATTATAATCAATGTTTTTTTTAAAAAATTAAAGAACGTTAATGTAATAAAATGACATTGGAAAATACTGCTAGAAAAATCTATTTTGTATCAAAATATGATAATTTTCATTACTTGTAAAAGCTAGGCTATCGTAAATCCATAGAACCGGAAGGAGGAAAAAGTTAATTATTTCTCTTAAAACTTTCCTTGTGTCTTGTTTAATTTGTGCAACGAGCCATTTCACGCTGCTCTCCTTGGCTTCACCTACTTCCGTCACACTTTCTTCACATTTTAATACCTACAGTTCATTTGTCGCGATTTACTATAAATTTAACTTCAAAAATAACAATAATAATAATAAAAAATAGTGGGAACCAAACCTGAGACAGCGACAGAAAAATACAAATGAAAAAGACGACCTTCATAATACCTATTCTTGTTATTGACAATGGCTCTTGTTTTTACCCTTAAAAATGCGGATAACGTTTCATGGAAAAAAAAAAAAGTATTAAAAAAAATTTATTTAACAACGAAATTATTCATACAAAATGAGAAGGCTGTTTTGAGCAGATGGTTTAAAAATTATTGCAAATTTGCGGTTTTAAATGTTGGTAATATTAGGATCTATAAATTATTCTTGTTATGGAAATTGGATGAGAAATGGTATTTGCGTGGCTTGAAATTTAGGGGAAGGGTGTGTTTACTGTTTCGTCACCACTACAAGATTTCGTTTTACATTAATCTCAGTTTGCTATGCCGACGTGACTTAATCTACGTTGTGTCTACCAAAATCAGATTCTAAGAAAAATAAAGCAAATTCTGATATTTATAGTCAAATAAAGCTTATAGCTTTGTATGTTTTTTTTTGAAAATATTTTAAAAGATGCAAATATTTTCGGACAAATTGTTTAAAGTTTGATCCTTTCAAAAAAAAAATACAGTAATTTTAATAATTTAATTTTGTTTACGGACAAAATAATTATAATCTCAGTAAAACGTCGACGCCTTTTATTAAGATTAAGAAAAAATAATAGATTTAGATTCAATCCAAATGTAAAAGAAAATATGGAGGTTTTGCTTATACGTTTGTTATTATTCCGATTATTCGTTTGTTATCGAATAATGATTATAGTCTTTCGAATTTTTTAATAGGAATAATAATATAAAAAAAAAAAAAAATACGTGCAAAGCACTACACCTTCCCCCAAACAAATATTTAAATAACAATATATTTTTTTAAGAATGTGGGAAATGTGTCTACGAAATGAAATTTAATGGTTCCTGCTTGTTTGTGCTCCAATTGAATATTAAAATGTTAGAAATTATTGCCTACCAACGGAAGCATTTATTAGTGTTGTAACAGAAAATATTAAATTAAATTAAATTTAAAAACAAAATCTGAATTTATTTAGTTTTTGCTAATGTAGCCTATTTAGTTTATCCATGATCTGGTAATCGTTATTATTTTATAGTGTATAATAAGAGAGGTTGATCACCATCGATCACTTTTAACAATGCGATAAATAATTAGAAATATTGAACATGCAGCTCAATGATGCTACTAGTATTTGTTTACTAGTTTTGACACAGCATCACTCGTATTTCAAACTCAGCTAATTTTCACACGCTTAAATAATATGAACTATACGAAAAACGTTTGGAAAGTTTAACCAAATTGTAATTTACATTAATTAATAGGCATATTCTTTGTTTTTTCGTATAATGATTAACACCGGATGATTTCAGTAAAATTTAGTTATTGGTAAAATATTACTAAGCTACTGTATATCGGTACATTGCATTTATTTGTTTATAATGCTACAGTAAATGTATAGGTATTTAAAAACAAATATAAAACAATTTTAGAAGTTTTTTTTTAATTTATATATTTATTTACCAAAATTTTCAATACCAAGTCTAAAAAATGCTTTTTAAAATACAGTAAGTATTCACAATTTTGCTACGTAATATAATTTTTAAATTCAATTTATTCAATCATTGACTTATTTTTTTAATTTGTACACAGATTTAAGCCACTACATCAGCCAAAGCCACTCCCGCTTTTACGACAAATTCATTTAGGGTTTTTGACTCTCCAATTTTACCAATTTCAGTAATAAGGCGATCTATAAAAATAAAATTAAAAGAACAAATTAATAAAATTATAAATTACAAAATTTTTATGCATAAAATTAATACCAAATGTAGGTAAAGCGATTTTTTCAAATTTTTCTATAATGCGGAGGCCGGAATTGTAAAATTCGATGGCGCATTTATTGAAAAATTCACCGGTGCTTTTGGACTCTTCGGATAGTTTTTGCACTTTTGCTAACCCACTGTCCAAATATTTTTTCGAAAATATATCTACATTTATCAGGTTATTTAAATATTACAATTAGTATAATTCAACATAGTTATTTAAAATGTATTTACCAAATAAACTGAAAACTTTAGTAGTGTAATGATGAACTTTTCTAAGTATTAATGCTATAAATGATTTAGCTTTTTCTATCATTTTACCATTACTCAATTTCATATTAGCCAAGAAAGTTTTATTTCCTGTGGGCGCATTTTGAGCTTCCGGCCCTGTGGAATTATCATTTAAATTCGAAGATGCTGCAGCATTGCCGTCAGCTTTTGCTGACTCAACATTTTCTATGTATTGCTTAGCGTTTGCTGTTCCTGGAGTAGCATTTTCTATTCCCGGATTGACACTTGCTGCTCCTTGATTGCCATCTGGTTGTGCGGATTTGGCGACTAATTGTACTGGTTTTGCGTCCGCTTGTACGACTTTTGCTGCACTTTTTGAATATAAAAATACCTATTTATTTTTATAAAATAAAAACACGAAATTATTACTCAAAATAATACATTTATTTGTGTATCTTAACACAAACCTGAGCAAAGACCAGACACGTGGTTAGGATAATGCACTTCATGGTACTCAAGCAAACTGAGAGATTCTTAACAACGCGGATTTATTAAATATGCGCTGTATTGCTTTAGAAAAATATATTAATTTCGCCATTTATGCAGATGTTTTTTAAACTTTTTTTCATTAAAATATTATATTTTTTTATTAATAATAAAGTTTCATAAATAGGCTTAATAAATATTTTTTAATTACAATCCAAACTATTATTAGTTGATTTAAATTGTGGAAATTTATTTATACATTTTTAATAGGTATTTAATGTAAAAAAATATTTTGTAATTATGTTTTTTGAATGAGTTTGAAATAAAACCTATTGATGAATTGTTGAGATGCATCAGTTGCTCTGAGTATGAGAGTTTCAATGACTTTCCA
>JAQGAY010000362.1:0-30069 GCA_034698085.1 Polydesmus angustus | reverse complement strand
ACCTATGGTATCATTTGGCCTAATTGGAAATCCGCCAATGACACATCTATAATAATTATCATTATTAAAACTTATTACAGTATTTACTTTACCGGTAACCAAATGCTTTTTATTATCCTTGACAAAATGAAGCATTTAGAAATGTTACAAAATATTTTTTTAATTGAAAAACACTTAATGATCGATGACGCCATTTGAGTGATGATATAATAGTTTACAGGAAAATACTCAGGTTACACAATGTTATTCTAACCAGCTCCGATCCAAGCGCAATTGCTTTGTGGCGCCAGCGTACCATGTACACTTTTGCCATTTGCTAACATCATAACAGATTTTAATTAAGCAACAGCCTTAAATATGCTCTCTGCAACTCCACCGATAATGATGATAATGTTAATGGTGGTAAGCGGTGAAAACGGACGTTGCGGTAAGCAAAGCGATGGACACGCATGCTCTTCCTGTCAAAAGTGCAACTCGTTGGGCTATTGCGTAGTGGCCGGGCCGTCTTGTAATCAAGGAGTGCAGTTGGACGACATTCAATGCCAGACCACAAGCGACTGCCCCATGTGTCAGTGGTGCAATGCAACGCCCATCGGACATTGCGCACTTTCTCCATTTCCGTTCATTTGTACTTGAAATATTAGTAATTATTATATAAATAAATAAAAAGTTTATATTTTTATTAATGCATTGTTTCATACGTAATAATATCATACTACGGTTTGTATATACCGCGATTGTGAGTGAATTAATTAAATGTAACTTGAGGCACTTTTAGTTTCATCATTAATGGTCGTATGAAAATTTCAAAATTCAAATGTTTTAGCCAAGAGTTTTAGTGGGTGCCTAATACCTAGGAAGTAGGTTTACAAGTACATTAAAGTACAAGTATTAAAACGATATATCAGGGATATGTGATGCCCAGGGCAGATCCCAAAATTCCCCACTCCAAAAAAAATATTGGTGAATGGGAAGATGGGGAGAAGAGAAGTAAGATGATATTTTTGACTTTCTAAAACAATCTAAGGCTCTAAATTCCGTACATAAGTAGCTATGAGTATTTAATTTTATTTGACACCTATTTTGAGGCAAATATAATTACACCAAAACACATACCTTACAAAAATATAATCATAACATTGTATGACGAGTAAGCTACCCCTCAACAGCACCCCTTTCGCAATCCAAAAAGCATTTTCAAATCTTAATACATTACTTTAGAAATCATTCTAAATACTTATGAAGTTATTATATGACAGGTGATAAATATTTTAAGAATATACGTTCCTTAAATAAAAGTAATAAGAAGCCATGTGATAACAAATTTAACAACAATCTACGTTGATACGGGCAATGTAAAAATTATAAGTCAAGTGCTAAACATTTAACTTTTATTATTAAATCATTATCCATAGAGGTAACATCATTCTTCTAAAAACGAAAAGTAAGGCTAATTTTAATTACCGGTACCGGTACTAAAAGAAAAATATTTTTTTTGTTGATTTTTTTACAATTAATTATTATTTGTGAAATTATTTTTAAGGTCAAAAAGTAGAAACAATTTTGAAAACATATAAATACGTTCGCTTTGGTTAAAAGTTAATTACAATTTATAAAAGAAAAAGCAGAGATGTAAACAAAGTTTTCTCGCAGTGAAAATGGAATTAAAAAGTTGCTTTTTCTTATATTTATCAATAATTGTGATGTATCAATTAAAAATTATTAGAAGTGATATTAGCATCCAACCAGAATTTGAGCCACACCAAATCGACTGGTCTCCATCAAAAGTGATAGAAAAAGGAGAGCCATCTTATCAAACTTCTTTTGTGCCTGTAATTAATTTCAAAGAGAATTTTGAAGAATTGATACCTCACTTTTTAAGCAGTTATGAATCGGACGAACAAAGTGCGCGAGATAAAATCCAAAACTTTGATTCCAATTTACCTCCGCAGAATTCTTTCCAAGACCAGTTTTCTTTACCTTCCCATGAATACATTTCACAGATGAAACCTGTCCAAATGCCCACTCAATATGAAAAACCGAGTGCTCCTTACACCGTCAAAACCAATCACCAATCCACTCATCCACCAACAATGCACCACTATCCAGGAAGTGCGCAAAGTCATCCTGATGCAATGCACCACTCAGGAAGTACGCAATATCATGCGGGAAATATGCAAAGTCATCCAAGTACAATGCATAGCTATTTAGGAAGTATGCATAGTTCACCCGGAAGTCATCAAAGTGCAATGCATAGCCCTTCAAGAAGTATGCATAGTTCCCCCGGAAGTCTTCCAAGTGCAATGCATAGCTATCCAGGCAGTATTCACAGTTCACCCGGAAGTCATGCAAGTAATAAGAGTGCGCCTGGTTCCAAAAGTCCAAGTCCGGCTAAAAAACAGCCAAACGTTGATGTTACAGAGTCCAACATTTTGTTGACCGCCGGTTTTTTCATAGCTGCAATCATATTACAGGCTTTGGGAGAAGATGTGCAATGGGCTCAACCGATTTATTTACGAAGGAAGAGAAGGAGCGAAGACGTCGAATATCAACAACAACATATTTTCAAGTTGAAAAAGTCAATTAGTGATTTTAACATAAAATTCGATGAAGATGATGAGCCAAGTGGAGGATATATTTCTCGCGTAAAGCTTAACAAACAAATGTAAGTTAATACGCAAACAAAACAAATAATCTTATCGCATTTTAATTATGTTTGAAAAACATAGTACTTCAAGTTTTTGAATTATTATTTTTGAATCTAATTTTTGATGATAATTAAACGTAATTATAACTTAATTATTTTTTTTTTCTTACAGGGCGCCAGAAAAGTCTATGCAGACTTTTTTAAAAAGAATGAAAAGTAGTTTAAAAGCATTTGAAAAGAAGTGTGAAAACACATTTACGTGTAACGACTCAAATTTTTCGAAATTATATGCAGGGCGGCGCAAAGAAATCCCGCAATAATTTTTAAGGGAGATCCATAATAATATATTAATAATTAAATAAATCTATTTATTTGTCTTATTATTACAAAACAAAAAAATCTTATTGTAATATATTCTGCGGTAAGCAATTTTTAAAGATTAGTATCGGTATACTAACTTTAGTAGGTTTTGTTAAGCCTACAAAAACTGATGCCGGTACTGCTAAACACTTCAATATTATTACGCGCGGAAAAACTTCATTGCAATAAATTGTATGGCATTTAATTGACTTATTTTGTGTCCCGGCAAAAGATTTTATAGCGAAACAGCGTTCCGACATAAAATCACCAGGTAAAAAAGAATAGTAGGTAAAAAACAATAACAACACAAAAGTTAATGATTTATAAGTTATTTCTCACTGAAATTAGCTTACATGCCAAGTACTGTATTTGGTATAGTGTATAGTTCTTAGCAGGTCTGTACCGTCCGTGCGATAGCAAGTTTCAGTTACAGATAACAATAATAGACCAAAGGTGAAAATGTCGTTCAGGTAAAAGATTTCAAAACGGCGTTCCGGTTTAAAATCATCAGCAAAAACATGTACAGTAAAAGTTTTTATGATTATTTACAATATGAATCTCGTTTATTTTTACACTCAACAAAATCCGTTCCGGCGAGACAGTTTTTTTTTAATTTCACCCTTGCTGATAAGTCATGTCTGTATCTGATTATCATAATGCCGGTTTCCATCTCCCGTACTTTTACTTCGTAAAACATTACTAGTTGTATCATGCCTCATTTTTAGTAGTCTACCTATTTTAAATCTGAGATTCTGATGTGGTGAGACGAATTTGGTCAAGCTGAAATTATTAATGCGCTCATAATGTGTGCCGCTGCGTGTATTAGGGCCGAAAAATAATATTTTAATCACAGAATAAACCAATAAACTGTAAAAAAAAACCTTTAAATAAAGTGAAGTTTTCCCATGTGTTATTGAAAAATTTAAATTAATAAAAAGATTAATGTTCAATTTCAGTCGGGTTCGCTTTTCTGTAAACAACGTGTAGTATAATAGTGTACTAAAAATTTTATTTAATATTTAAAGAGCCAACAATAATTTTTATTTTTATTATACCGGTAACGTTAAAATAATTTAATAATTTTAAAAGAAATGTCGATAGGTATCCAGCAAGATTTGCTGAGTGCCCCAGTTCACACTTAGTTGATAATAGTAAGGGTGACACTCGCTACTCTTTTTATCCCTCATCAAAAAGGTCAACTTTAATTAAATCTTGAAGGAAAAATGTTTGTATAGGTTACACGGAAAAATCTTAACCTAATCCCTACATCAAAAAAAAAAGGTCCCAGAAGCAACCGGAAGCTGCATTTGTTGATTCAGGTCAAAAGGTGAAAGCGCTTTCACAAAATCAACACCTGTATTGACTCACTGACAGAAACAGAAATTTTTTCGACAGCGATTCTCATTTTACTGTCACGTTCTTTTTCAATAACAACTTGAAAAAACACTAAAATGAAAAATCTAATACAAAAGTATTTAATGTTTTGTCTACTTATAATATTCATCGACAGGACAAAAGCGGAACGGGAAGAGGCTGAAAAGATGAACATTCACAAAGAATTTGATTTTCCTCCTATATTTTATACCAATATCGACAAACTCAAATCACATCCAGCTTTAATGGATTCGCCACTCAAACCATTAATGCACCTCAAAAAAGCCATGGGTACATTACCAGCTCGACTGCCACCCATCTACTACCCGCACCACTTTTTCTCCCACGGACCTTACGAAGGAGATGCCAAAATCATGTTTCAGAATCATGTCCAAGCCATGGGAATGCTCATGCCTATTCAACACCCAAATCTAACGCTTCCGAAGCTCACTCTCACGGACGAAACGAGACTCAACGATCTTCAAGCATCGCATACATTCGGATTAATATCAAAATTGCAACAACAAATGACCGCGCAACAGGCTCTAAAACAATTGGGACCTCAAGCAACAGGAATGAGACCTCAACAAGGAGTAGCAGGAGCCGCTCAAGGTGCAGCAGGAGCCGCTCAAGGGGCTGCAGGAGCGGCTCAAAGTGCAGCAGGAGCTGCGCAAGGGGCTGTGGGAGCCATGCAAAGACCTGCCGGTGCTGCAGGAGCCATGCAAAGACCTGGCGGAGCCGCAGGAGCCACGCAAAGACCTGGCGGAGCCGCAGGAGCCACGCAAAAACCTGCCGGAGCTGCAGGAGCCATGCAAACTCCAGGGAAAGGAACGGGAGTTACGTTGAAAATACACAGAAAAACTACCACTCCCAAGCCAAAACCCCCCGGGCCACCTCCCACAAAACCGCCAGATTTCGATTATACGGAAGAAAATTTGTGGTTGACTGGAGGATTGTATCTCACCGCTTTAATACTGAAGGGCTTGGGCTCGGATATCCAGTTCCAGGCTCCTCTGATTGGAAGGAAGAAAAGAGAAGAGGATTTGTGGGAAAGTGAAAGGTTTTCCTTGGGAAAATGGTTGAGTTCTTTTACGACGAGGACTAAAAGTGGAAAAGCAGACGCGCAAACGGAAGTGGATCAGTGTTTGGAGCTCGTCGCGTGCAAACAACCCTTTTGGGCACATTTCTATTTAATCAATTTGAAGCAAATGTAAGTATTTTTTAGAGTGATTTTTGCGGTTTAATATTTTATGGTGCAATAAAAATACAGTAACATTAATTATAAAATTTTCTCCTCAAATTAAACTTTTTCAATTAAGTTGATAAATGACGTTTGCAATTTTCTCAAAATTTATTTGAACAAATAAATTTTTCTGAATGCGTAATATAGTAATATATTTTAAGGAAAATTCAAAACATTTTTAATATACCGAGTCAGTTAAAAAAATTTATATAAACTAAAAAAATTTCATTTTAATGTTCGCCGTTTTCTGTTTTAATCTGTTTCATTTTTCAATTTAAAACTTTTCAGTTTCATTTAAAATGCTTCTTTAAGTTAATTGAATTTTCTTCCCCTTTCGTTTAAAATCGTTCTATTTTCATCCAAAATAATCTTGTTTACTTGAGAAAAATGAGAAAATTCGAAACTTATTATTTTAAAAACTATTTTAATTAATTAAAGTACCGACATTAATTTTATTTATTTAATAGGAAAGCCAGTGAACTACTACAGAAAATCTTGCAAAGACTAGAAAAGGGAATATCAGTAGAAAAAAACAAATGCGGGACAAATTTCGTTTGTAATAGTAAAGATTTGCCCCCTCATTTTTTAAAATAATATTTTTGCCATTAATTAAATTATTGTAATAAATTATAATTTCATTTTATATACTGTAAAATAAAGTTTCAATCAATCATTTAAAAAGCACCGATACACACAAAATTGACCTTTACATTAAACAATACGGTAGTATACGTGACCTTAACACGTAATGATGTCACCTCTAAGCCCAACCCACTGCTCATCGTTTTATTAGGAGAAATGAACGGCGACTTTTCATTTCATTGTCGAATATCTCTCGCATGTGTTAAAAATGTACACAATGCAATTCTCTTTAATCGCAATTCCTTTTTTTCTGTTCCGAAATTTCATGGTCAATGCTCAAAACAACTTCATACCATTCGCCTCCAAAAGCAACGACATACCGGAATCGGAAATCACCCAATATAAACTTCAAAAAATAAATCAACAATTCGTGGAAATAAAACCGGAAAACGACTGGCAAGTCGTGTATCGCTACTATAAACCACCCGCCGCAGATCCTTACCAACCGGAAACGAGTACAAAGTACCCCAATTCGGTCACTTCCAGCGCGTACGAAGATGATAATTCCAGTAGCGAAACGACTACCAAGAGACAATCGTTGGTTATCTTAAAAAAGCCACCCGCAGGTAAGGATCACGCGACTTACGTGTACCCGAACGCGGCTTACGCCGAAGCCACCACCAAAAAACAATCGTTAGTTATTTTAAAGAAGCCACCCGCAGGTAAGGATCATGCAACTTACGTGTACCCGAACGCCGAAGCCACCACCAAAAGACAATCGTTAATTATCTTAAAGAAGCCACCCGTTGGAAAGGATCAAGTGACTTACTTTTATCCAAACGCCGCTTACGTCAATCCGCAGCTCACGACCACAGAGGAAGTGACGTACACTACTCCGGATGCGTATACTACTGAAGCTTATACTACGAGCACCACTGAGGCTTACACTACGACCACTACTGAAGCTTACACCACAACCACCACCGACGCGTCCACTACCACTACCGACGGATCACGTTCGTTGGACGACGCAAAACAAGCGGACGATCATCCGGTGGTGACGATTGGAGATATTCTCAATGTGTCATGGGCAAATGCTATATGCATGGCTATGATTAACGCCGTTACACTTGGATTGATAGTAATAATAACTTCATACTAGTACTGTACATGCATTTGTTTTTTTAAATTTTTTTTTTTTCTTGTCTGATTTTTTTTTTTTTTTTTTACTTTATTGATTAACTTTTATTAGATATGGATTAACTGCTATTATTATTAATGTCCCCCCCCCCTCTATTTATCGATTTATCTTTTATTATTTATTTGTTTTTTATTCTTAGTTATCGAGCGATATCTGTACTTATTATTTCTATTAATTATGTCACGTGATTTGTGTTTGCAGTGGATAGGCGGAGAGTTGTCGTGGGTGGGTCGCTCCTCTTCCTCCTCTTCCCATTTAAGACCGGAAGTCAACAAATGGATTTTTAGAAGTATGATTTCGAACGAGAACGAGCATGAAGGAGCGTTGCAGTCCATGTGCGTACAACGAGCCGCGTGTGAAGCTCCCCGCGAAGCTCTGCTTTACGTTCACACGAAGGACCACTTAACTCGTCTCGTCTCCTACTTTACTCACTTGTAAGTCATTTTAAAACATTTGCTATAATTTTTTTAATAATTTGAATGTAAACTTCAATTATTCTTCATCGTTAAAGGTCTTTGGAAACTACGAGCAGCATTTCCGAGGGATTTTTAAGAGGAGGAGCTAATGCAGGAATGAAAAAACTCAACTGCGAACAATTGTTCCCCTGTTACGACTTTACTCAACACTAAAACTTAATTAATATTTTAATTAAACTATTTATTTAATTTAATTATTTATTTATTTGACTAAATTATTTATTTCTTAACCAATACGGTACAGTGTTTGTATTCAACAAAATTAATTATTTAAAAGGTTTCAGAAATGGTGTTTCAGGTTAAAATTTGCTTTTATTTAAATGAAATTAGAAAATGGTTTTGATTCATGTTAATTTTGGAAGTATTAAAACGGGTTTAAAATAAATTGTGTTAAATCATTGAACTTATTATAAAATTTGGTAATACACTGTACTTTTGTATTTTGTTTGTGAGTGGCTAGAATGCGTTTCAGATATAAAAACAGGAAAAAAAAAAAAAAATTAAAATATGTAGATGAGATCAAGGCAAACGGACATCGGGATGCGTATTCCTGAAGTCATTTTACTTCGGAAAAGTCACTTCCAAGTGAATATAAAGATGACGTGGTTCATTTTTTGTGATTTTTGGCCAAAACCAAGGGTTAAAAAAGTTTATTTATTTTCTTTATCTTTCAAGATGTCAAATTGTTTTAAAAAATACAGTATATATTTTTTTTAATTGAGAAAACTCTGAAGAACATCCTGTGACTAACATTTGCAACCCTGGTTTGTTTACCACCAACAATTAGTCCTGTACAAAAATGGAACACGGCCTCGTTTTCTTGGAATCCAACACGTTTTCCTTCTTTTTCTTGTGTAACAGATAGCTTTTTTTCTATAATAAAATCGAGCTGTGTAGACGAGGGTTAGTATAGAAACGCATTTTATATAGCAAAGACGAGTGCTTGGAAGTGGAGCGAGTTGAGAGCGAAAGGGTTTTCCATAACCAGATTAAATAGGGATATAATCAGTGAATAATTATTAGAGCGTAGTATTAATATTACGTCAATAAACGGGGCTAAAAAATGGTGGCTATGTTGAGTCGAATGTGTTCATTGTTGAGGCAAGATGGCCATCAACAATGGGGATTTTGGATACAAGGCGGAAGAGACCAAGGACGGCCAATTACTATCAATAAGGTAAAAAAAACAACTTTTCCATTTGTAATTTTAAGCTTTGGAAAATAACCGATTCGAGGTGGATATTGTTTTGTTTTTTAAAATTGTGATTTGTGCACAGTCTAAGTTTATAAAAAATGCTTGTTGTTTGAATCATTTTTGACGTTTGAATATTTGAATTCCTCGAGATCTTATTATTTTTAAATTATTTAATTGGCGCTGGGAATTCTGTTTGAAGTTTCCATTTTCGTAATTTCCTATGTGCTGAATAATTGTTAATAATTTGTGACTGTCAAAATTCTATTTGATATTTTGCATTTTGTAGTTTTAACGTTTTAAATTGCTTTATTTCCCAATTTAATAATTTTTTTGACATTTAGAAATTTGAAAAGCTTCAATAAGGATTTATAATTTATAAGATTATTAATTTTTCGAACTTAAAAAGTTTTAGAATTTTGGATTTTTTTAGATTGCGGTATAATATTATACAGTATTATCAGACCAATTAAAAAATAGAAAATCTAAATTTAAGCTTTTTGCGAGGCATATTTTGAGCAAAAAAAACATAGCACAAACAGATTCTTGTTTTTGCATCCAAAACAGAGATCGAGACTTAGTGATAACGCATTTTTTTCATCGTGAAACAACCTGGATGAAGGGGTACTAAGTTTGCAGCATAGGTGAAGAAGATACTTTTGGAACTCTGCCATCGTCTAATGCTTGAACAACAACTACAGATTCCAATTTTTTTAAAAAAAAAAAAACATTTCTTTGCCAAAAACTCAAACTTTAACAAAAGTTTATCATTAAGAAATAATAATTATAATTGTTAACACTACCTCTGTACTATCTAAATGTAATTTGAATAGCATAATAAAAAATTCGACGGCCAAAAATGTAACGCTAAACGAGTCAAAATTTAGATCTAAATATTTTATTTAATTTTAGTAAATTCAAATGTAAATTAAAAAATAAATTTGAGTTTGAAAGAAAATGTTAGACGCTTTAGAATTTTTAAAACACTACTGTACAATATATAAAATCTAACTAAATAGACGAGCGCCAAAATATGGTAATTTGCATTGCTTTAGCTAGACTGAATTTTTATGGTTCAACGTACTTTGTAAATGACTATAAATGGTCAGTATTAACTATTTTAATAAAAACTATTTATATGCACTCTTTTGCCTAACATTTGCATGTGTTTATTTAACCGGTCTATTTTTTATTAGTAAAAAAAAAAAGTTTGGATATGAATCGAATGGCTAAAGTAAACAACATTGTTTTAGGAAGTTGTAATATTTTAAAGGATTGTTTTCCATTTTTATTTCACTTATTATGATTGATTGCAATGTAATTTAATGGATGGAACAATGTACTGTAGGTTGCGAATGACACGATTGCTGAGATTCGGGGTTTACGTTCGGGAGACACTGTGCTTCAGATAGGACGAGAGCGGACGGTGGACATGACACACGTGGATGCTGAAAACGCAGTTAAACGAGCCGGAAACAGACTGGACATTTTAGTTTTAAGGTAAAAAGAAAAATTAAATAATCCGTTTACTATTCAAGATCTACAAAGTACCGGTAAGGTTATGCCTAAGCCCGTATACCTTAATAATGTATTAATGTTTGGCTTTAGCAAATAATTTAAGCAGGATTAAACTCGTTCTCGTGTAAATTACAGAAAATATTATTGCATGAAAACTTAAAATTTTAAAGCTTCGGTATCGTACTTTGCAATATAATAAATTGGCTAATAATATGCATGCACTAATGTACGAGCTATATGAAGCTAAAGCAATAATTGTAGGAATATTGTTATTCACTGCACCGTATACAATGTTATGTAGAAGCTCAATAAAACAGCTGACAGTTTATTTTTCTTTTTCCTTAAGAAAAAAAAAACCCACACCTATGTTGAAAATTGCAATGTATGCTAATCTGAAATAACAATCCTTGATTTGATTTCATCTTCCATATTCATTTAAATTTTCAAAAAAAATTAATTTTGTAATAATAAGTGTCAATTTGTAATAAGTAATAATTTGTCATGCAACAACAATGGTTTAAAAAAAATATCCAAAGTTTTAGCTAATTTCACACTGTCGCGTATGTTTTGTAACATTTGTGTTTGAGCCAAACCGGGTTTTGAAAACTCTTAATTGATTTTCTTAATTAACTTAGTATTATTAATCAATTATCAAGCAATCAATAAAATATTTATTTTAAATAAGCAAATTTTCTCTATATAACAACATACCTTTATAATGTATAAACTTTTAATATTATTATAAAGAGCGTCTAACTTTAATTGACCAAAGACACATTAAAGTGTGGCAAACTAAACTATACATGTAAACTCAGTTTTTCTGCCATTTCCGGTGTGGCAGACAGTTTTCTAAACAATCTTCTTGTTAAATTTAAAAACGAAGCTTAAAATGACACGGTAAGCTAGTGGTTTCCAACCTGAGGATGCCACTCAAACCCTTTTATATGAGGTTAGTATAACAAAATAATGCTTACTTCGCAGATGCTAAAAGATAATTGCGGCAAAAGAATGAAGTACAGTGTACTAAGGAACATTTATGCGCGTCTAGCACACTTTGAGCAGACAGTTAAGTGTATCGAAAGCCAAGAAAGTTACGTGAGAGATAAGTTAAAATTTGATTTTTTTTAAAAAAAGCTCAGAAATCTAAAAATAGAGAAACGAGAGATGAAAGTGAAGCAGAAGGTTTAGTTTAGGAATGATGGAAGGGAAAGAGCTGCGAGAGCAGTTGTTGAAAAAGACCGCTAGAGGTCGAGGATAACATTTAGGGCCGGATTTGTCATTGCCAGTAACCTCAAGGCTTAATTGGTACTTAATAAATTAATTCTCTAACTGCCAAAACCAAAACCAAAAAAAAAAAATCGTTAAGAAATTTAATTTATTTAAGCTTATAACAAAACAAGTACTAGAAAGTTTATGTCATTCGTCACAGTTAAATTTAGAAAACATGTAAATAAAATTAACCAAAAAAATTTTTTTTAAGGAAATGTTTTTGGAGACATTTTGGCGCAGTTTAGTAAACTTGTAAAATATTTCGGAAGAGAACCCTTGACTAAGTCCGGCCCTGTTTAGAGAAGGAGGAGTTTAGGTTGGGGTTTTGTTTCGTACGCGAACTATCGAGTCGGTTACATCATTCTGGCTCAGATGGTAGTTTAGTGAAGCACTTGGTTCGGACTAAAAATAAAACCACACAATTTGAGGTGTTTTTTTTTTTTTTTTGGTTTGGTTTGAAGAGAGAGAAGTGCGCTCGGAATTTCTTCAGCTCAGTGGGATATAAATACCAATAGCACACTCTAAAAAGCTTCTGTTTAAGGTAGGCTATCTCGAGTGGTAATTCAATACAACATTAAAATTCGTTTAAATCAAGATTTAACTAATAGTGCAACAAAAAAGAGAAAATTAATGCGTTTTTTTAAACAATAAAATTAACCTTAAAAACACTCTCAAAGTTAGTTTCTTCTTATTAATAAATAATTCTCCTTTTAACATATTTTTAAACGTAACTAACTTATTTTGTAAAGAATTTCATTGTGATAATATTATAATTCGTTATTTTTAAGGCGATACTGAAATTTTTAAAAGTGTGAAAATTAATTTAAGCAACACTTTCATTAAAATAATTACAGTGCAGTACTCGTATTATACAGAATAGACATTAAAAATAAAGAATTCTAAATAAAATTAGTGTATCAATGCTCAATAATTAATCAATGTAAAATTCAATTTTAATTTAATAGTTTGCTTTAAAAAAAAAAACGGCGATATTTCAATGCTAGCATAATAAATTTTGAATATTTTTAACACTTCCGGCAATTTTGTGATATTCGTATGTTGTAATTTTCTACCAAGCTCTAATAACTTTTACACGTATTGCAAACCATTTTTTATTTTGTTTTTTAGGCCAGCGGATCAAACACACAGTGCAATTTTAGTGCCTCAGAAGGTAATTTAAACTTAATTATTAAATCTAAAAAATTATGTTCCTTAAATATTATTATCAATTAAGTTTTAGTTATCGTCAAATATTATACTGTATTGAGTTTTGAAAATATACAGTACATATAATATTTATATACTATTTATTTACAAAACTGTGAGAAATACCAGGAATCGTTTTTTCTGTAGAAGATTTATTATCTGAAATTTTGGTTAAATTGACGCGCACTAAAACTAAATTTTATAAGAATTGTTGGTTTATTTTATTATTATTTTATATTTTATGCGCCGGTATTGCTGAATATAAAATAATGATGGGGGTGGAAGGTTATTGATACCAATACAATCTTTAAATATAGATTTTGTGTATAATAAATCACCCCAGCTGTTCGATGTAACGATTTATCTCCAGACTAAATATTTACTTTCAGTACCTTAAGCTTATTGAGTGTAATAATTACTCAGGCGAAAATGTTAACCTTTTCCTTTCGACACAAATGTAAACATTCGAAAAGTTACGAAAAATAATGCAAGGTCGTTTTGTGTAAGTGATAGCGCACAGGTCATTTTTCCAAACAACAGCCATATATGGCGAGTCTCATGCACACAAACACACAGGTATACTAAAAGTTTTTTAGTGTGCGCTGGTGACACTCACGGTACATAGATATTTATAGAAGGTTTCAAATTAAAAAGGAAATGACAAAAAAAAAAGATAAAAAAAAAAATTTAAAATAACAAAAATCAAACTATTTTGAGGTTAAATAAACTGCGAAGTACATACAAGGCGTGTTCAAAAAGTTCCAAGAATGAATCAATTTTGAAGGTTTTCCAAAATTGAAAATCTCTATTTTTTTGGTTGCTTTATCGAGGTACAGTACAGTATACTCTCTAAAACTCTGAACTTGCCCACTTTTTTTGCATTTCAATTCATCTTTTAATGAGCCAATTACGGTAGTAAAATTAATAATATTACTTTTTGTATTAAATTTGTTCAAGATAAGTAGAGAAGACGATAATTTGTAATTTTATTTCTGTAAACATGAATTTTTGTATATGAATAACTATTATTTTACCATGTATTTGGTATTTATCATATTGAATCCTTAAAAATCACCCTTCAAAATTGATTATTTTTGAATGCAAAGTGTGTAAAATATAATAGAAAAATTCTGGATAAACAACAAAATATCTAATGTTGGTTAAAATACTAGAAAATTATTAAATGTAACCACTCCCAAAACTTTTTGATCACTGTTGACGGGGTAAGCAAATTTTTTTAAAAAAAGCATAGAATGTTGAACGTAACATCTGTCAGCAAAACAATATAACCCTCATTTTAACTTAAAATATAATGGCTATGCACCCTCCAAATCTATTTTAGGAGTGAGAAAACGGAATTTTTTAGCAATAAAAAGCATAATTTTTAAACTATTTTTTTGCAGGAAGACAAGGAAATTCCAATTCGTGCGATTGTACATAAACAGACAAATTCACCGATTGGACTTTATTCTCCTGAAAATATTGCCGATACTTTCATTGAGCAAACTAAAGTTTTAACTAAAGGTGCTTTAAAGTAAGTCGTAATTGCTCTATCCTAATGAGCGTTATTGGTTTTAATGAGCTTTTGTATTAAGATTGCGACGTAATCCTCAGTCGATTGCTTTTCAAAATATTCGCAATATGCAGGCTAAATCTGACGTCTATCGAATGGTCCATGAAGAGGACTCTTCAGGCAAGTTTATCACCTCTCCCGAACCTATTATTAATCGACCTTACGTGTACGGCAGAAGTAGCGGTATTTCCGGTGCTTCCTCACCTAATCTGCAAAGTCAGTCTTTTCACAAACTGCGACATTCACTCAATGAGAGACCAGGTAACACATCTCTACTAACTGTCTCAAGCTGAATTTTATTAATCATTTCTGTAGATTTAACAAAGTCATAAGATAATCGATAGTCGGCTCTAAGCTTCCATTATGTTGTTCTGCGGCCCTTATAATTAATAATTAAATTAGACCTCGAATCATGATGTAGTTAAAGCATGAATTTGATGTTCGTTACATGCACGGTGAATACAAATGAAATTATTTGACAGTTTTGAAATTTTTGTTTTCAAAGAAAAAGTTGGTAAAACAATGTGGCCACACACAACTTATTTAAAAAAATGTTTTTAAATTTAATACAGTTCATCTTAAAATGTTCAATGCGTGCCCAATAGGGTTTTACAACATACTGTACGCATCAAGTTAGTAGTCATTTTCTTTACAAATGAGTGCCCCCATATCTTACACTGGAAAAGTATGTAAGAAATAAACACTTCAATTACAATGTTCAGTAAAAAGTTTTGAAGTTTAAATTTATTTACAGTGTTTATTTATAAACATAGCAATACTACACATGTATTGATAATGTAAAAAAATAGGCGTCACAACGAGAATCTGTAATATGATGTACCAAATTTCAAGTGCTATGCATTGTGAGTGTAAATATTTTCAAATTCTTTATAAACAAATTCAAAACTGTTAATATCATTTGAAGCAGCCTGTGCTACTTTTATAATTGCAATGGTTAAATGTATTCAGTAGTCATAAAAGGTAAATTTTAGTTGGTTAGTAAATAATAAACAAATAGATGAATGGGTAAATGTATCTGTTAATGTTGGCATAGAATGAAGGATGCTCATTGATGGAGACATACCGTATTTAAAAAGTAAGCAGTAAACATTTCAACATTTTTGTTTTTCAATAATTAATTTTTTGAACTATAATTTAAAAATAATAATAAATATAAAAAATATTGTTTTTGAAAAGTAGATTTCCCGCTTTTTCCCCTCTCAATTTCACACAATAATTTTGTTTTAAAAAATATAACCCAAAAATAATTTTATTATAATATTGGCCACATAAAAGGTGATTTGACAAAGGGTGCTCAATTTAGGTAAGTAGAAATTGTTTTTATTTTTTTCGTATTTCAATGTATTTGAATGGCAATTTTTCTCAGATGTACTTTTGTATATTTGTGGGAATGGAAAAAAAATGCACATTTATATAATGCATTTAAATAATATCTTCTGTTTTTAACTCAAATATTTCTACAGTTTATTGCTTTCGTAATTAATTTCTCATTTTAATTAATAAAATTATTCTAATGATATTCACAGAAGAATATACATCGGAGGAAGAGGAAACGGATTCCGCCTCTCCCGCTCCCACACCTACTCCAACTCTAAAGTAAGATTTAATTTTTAATAAAATATTAAATAAGTTACAATATTATCACTCTTATCTGTGACTCTGTATTTTTTTAAAGTTCCAATATTAGTACAATCTATGGTTTTTAGTCACATTTATAATTAGTTTTCTTTTGCCGAAAAAAAATGAAGAAATAAAATAATTTTAATTCTTTTGACTTAATTTTTTTAAAACATTGTTTGTCCGCCATTTCGTCAACTTTTTCTTTTAAAATACTTTGCGAATACTAGCCTACTAATTGAAACATAAAATTATGTCGCTTATAGAAATAAATAGCCTCTTCTTCTCAATTAAAAAGATAAAATAATACAATTATTATTGTAGAGGCTTTTTTTTTGTCAAAAATGGCTAAATCCAGGGGTATTCCAGTTGAGTATTCAAGTTTCACTGCCCCAATATAAATTTTATTAAATGCTGCCAATTAAAAAATTAAATTAAGTGTTTAATATAAAATAAAAGCTATTGATTTTATTTTAACTGGCAATAGGAAACAGCAAACTGCACCTGCCCCACCACCCAAGCCTTCAACTAGTCCAGTCCACCCACACCATCCGCAGCATCATGGTGGTGGTCAACCTCAAACTAACCACCAACCGCCGCAGCAACAACCGCAGCAAAGACCTCAAAATTACCAACAACAACAGCAGCAGCAATATCAACCTCGACCTCAGCAAACCCAGCCACAACCGCAACAATATCAACCACGGCCTCAGCAGACGCAGCCGCAACCACAACAATATCAGCCCAGGCCTCAGCAAACTCAGCCCCAACCACAACAATACCAACCTCGGCCTCAGCAAACTCAGCCACAACCGCAGCAATATCAGCCGCAGCAGAGACAGCAACAACAATCGCCTCAGCAGAGACAACAACAGCAGTCACCCCAGCAGCAGAGACAGCAGCAACAGTCACCCCAGCAGCAGAATTATCAGCAACAAAGTTACTATCAGCAGACTCAGACTCAGCAATATCAACGACGTGAAGTTGAAGAAGACTATAGCGATAGGCCGAAATATCAGCCTTACCCTCAAGCTGGTTCTCCGCAAAAGTCGGCCCAGGCCCAGCCGAGACCCGCATCTTCGAGTACTTTTCAAACACAAATCCCTTTCGTTCAAAACTCGTCTCCATCGCCACAGTACGGAGAGCAGGAAGCCGAACAGATTCAATGGTCACCTACCACTGGACGACGCAGACCCGTTTGGCCACCACAAAAGCAAGAGCCGGTAAATACAAAATAATATTTATAAGATTATTAGTAAAATGGTATTAATATATCATTATAGGCGCTTTCAACATCTGCACAATCGATGAAATTTGCCGGAGGAAGACGTAAGTTTTGTTTAAACTAACCAGGTTAACGTACTAATTGAATTGTTGCGGCAAGTAAGAGATTGTTTATTTGGCTCCCCTGAAAACAGAATTGTCAATTTGTTCGGATTACCAAACCCAATATGATAGCATTAGAAATTTTGTTTTGATTAATGTAAACACTGTGGATCTTGTCACTAGATTTTTTTTTTTAATCTTACATTTGTATGTTGGATGTTACAATATTTAATTTTGACTATTTTTTAAAAAATTTTGAAGGATTTTTTTTAAAAACTTCTAGATCAAAACGAAACTAATTAACCAGAATGAAATTTCTTAATCAGAATGAAACTCATTCATATTTTATTGGCAAGTTAATGTCACCAGGCAACGTAAAACAATATCAAAACTATATAATAATATTGAGTTTAAAAACTTTGGTTGCAGCTAAAGAGGTTCTGCGAACTAGATTAACCGCTGCTAACTGAGCATTTATTTCTGTGTGATCGATAGTGAGCTGCTTTTTCTTTTAAAATTTTTTTGAGTGGCACCAGTGTGGGATTAAAATCCTGTTTATGAAAATCAATATGTATGTTAAATCAAGTCTTAAACAGCTGAAATGCAGCACAACAAGAATTTAAAAGCACTTGCCAGTCAGAATGAATTCGATTAACTTAAATAAACCTAAATCAATTCGTATATTAAACATAATTTAGATTAAGCAGCATTCTGGTTAAGAAGAATTATTTTGTTTATGAATCACTAACCACATTAGGTGCATTCAGTTAATATTAAATAAAAATCACTATTAAAGACAAAAGTAAAAGTATTATTGCAAGGTCAATTCAAAATTTAAACTTCTTGGACTATGTTCACTTAAAAGATAGAAACCCAAAAAATATTTTGAATTGTCCCTGCAATAATACTTTTACTTTTGTCTTTAATAGTGACTTTTAATATTAACTGAATGCACCTATTGAAATTTATTAATCAAAATCTAACTAAAACCTAAAATCAGAATTCAACTCTTTGCCCAAAATCCAACAAATTTACCAGATTCAACCTCATTAACCACGATATAACCCTTTAACCGGCGTTAACCTTTTTAATTGTAGCCGCGAAGCAATTTATTTGGCCTCCTCCGAAAGATTTCGTCGAAGTGACGGAAGAGGTGCAGGGTAACCAGCGCAGTGTGATTTACCGTCACGTTCCCGATGGTCAAGCCAATAAAGCGCGCGTGTACGTGTCGCCACGAGCACCGGCCCGATTGGCAGCAGACGCTTGGGAACCCTACTCACAAGAGAACCAAGCACCGGCCTGGATGAAGACATCCGGTCCTTCGAAACGACTTCGAAGATTCGATGATATTTTCTCATCTAATTCGACGCCTTTGCCACCTACTTACAGAGCTCCACCAGGAACCTTTCACGTCGCTTCATAAAGAATTTACAATTGCGAACAATCGTTTCTTACAAACTCAGCTATCCGGGGGAAAAAAATATTATTATGAAAATGGCGGTTATTTGAGTTATTAATCGGGAAAATTATTCTAATAACACAAATTAATCCGAGAAATTTTTTTTTTTTTACAAATTTAAATATTGAATCAAGTGTGTTTATTTCTAGTCAAGAATTCTAAGATATAATTGATTTTATTAAGAACGGATCAGCAGTGCAAAAAAAAAATTCAATATGATCAATTGTATCTATGAATTTGAATTAATTTTTTTGGAGGAAAAAAAAAACGAAATATTCGATGAAACAGCTGATTTTGTAAGAAACGAAATCTGTGATTATCATCATTTTTAACTTTCATATTTCATTATAAAAATAACAAATCTTGTCATTTATTTTTTTCTTAATCAAAACAATTTTATGTTAATTTTAATTCTTTCTTTTTTTTTTTTTTTCCCTCAGTTTTTATTTTTCATTTCTTCTTCTCAAAATCCTTTATTTTTTTTTTTCTTCTTAACTTTTGTTGTTGTTTCCATCTCGAAATGAAAATGTGGTTTAGTGCACACTCGACTAAACTTCGTTTGTCACTTTCAAAGGTATTTTATAATTCTTTTTTCAAACTAACAAAAATTTACAAAAAAAAAAATTTGTTCTTTTTGAAAACTTTTACTAAAATAATATTGTAATTGAAATAACTAAATTTGTTATTATTTGTTTTTAGTGTTGACGACATTTTTTGTCCGTGTGTACGGAAAATCCATTGCTGAAGAGTTTAATTGGTTGGCGAACACATTCAAAAATATTTACGACGATTTGATTGATAATTCAATTCGTGTACCATTTTAACGAATTTTAATATATCTTACAATATATTTTTATTTAATTTAACATATTACCGTATATAAACGAATCAAATATTTTTGCTTTCTATGTAGTTTTATCTTTCTTCAATAAATTCATAAATATAACTTCAATTAATAATTTCAAGCATTTCTTAACTATTCGATAGTTAAAGTTTACACTTCATTAAATAAAACAAATCAAATTAATTTAGTAGTATGCATTGACTAGCATGCACTTTCTACATTTTATAACCACAGTCAACATAGCTTCAATCTCGAAATACCGTAATCAACTTAGTATGCTAAGGGAGTCTAAACATGAATGTCAGTTTGTTGTTATGTTGATCATTAAAAACAGCAAAAAAATGAAGCAGGTAATTAAATAATTCTGGAACCAGATATCAGAAATGGATTAAGATCGATTCGAGCAAATCGGACGTCATGAGAAAATGCAAGAAAAAATCACGGTTTTCTTGTGAAAATTGTAATAAAAATAGAATTTCACTAAATGATAAGTATGATAATTATAAAATGATATCGTAAACAAGAATCTGAAATTTGTTTATCACTTTCGCTTCCAAAGTTATTCACGATGTACACAAATTTAAAATTTAAATAACAATGTTTAGTTTGATTTTTGGGAGTAGAAATAAGCGAAATCGGTTCTGTTGTATTCTACTGTTAATCTCAAGGGTTAGTTGTGATATCTGTTGATTTTGTTAGCGCTAATGTGTGGGTCATGTAAACAATATGCGGATGGTTTTATGGCAAAATGCTTTTAGTCTCAGGAGTTGAATTAGTAAAATAATGCTGAAATTTCTATTTAATAAATATATTGTTTGCAAATCTTTTTTTTTTTTTTTTTAGAATTGTCAACTTCTTCCAGTCTTCATAATCAATCAACTTAATTAATGCATATTCAAATGTCACATTTCTCCTTTTCTAATGTTTCACCACATTGATTTTGATTGGCGTATTTTAAGCTTTTAAAATACAATGGACAATAATGTTGTTATTCTAAGTGACGTGACGCGCGTGACGATAATTGCTCTTAGGTCATACCCCTCAATAGCAATGCATTTGTGACTATGACTACGTTAATCAACTTTAAAAAAAATATTCCTATAAAAGTTAACAAATTCAAATTCTCTCATAAACAACCGCGCACAACAATGGAAAAATTTCTGTGTTTCATTATTGTAAGTTCTATTTCTTTAAAATAATAGCAACTGCAAATGGAAACGTGTACTTAACCACTACAGTCGTTTCATCAACTAATTTTATGTTGTTTTAAACTAATTGTGTTAGATAATCCAGTGGAGCCTTCAAAGTTCCAGTCAAATATATAACAGCGCTTACACCGGCTACACAGGTTATACCACACCAGGCGCCATCACAGCCCCGAACATCACCACAGCAGGCACCACCACAGCCCCGGACATCACAACGGCACACAACACCACGGTGTCGAGCACCACAGCCGCCGCTGTAGCAAAAACCGAAACAGCAACAGATGACACCACAACGGACAAAACCACATTGAGCGATACCACAACAGTGGCTGATAGTACTGGAAGTGCAAGCACTACTACTGGAAGCGCAAACACTACTACTACTACTGGAAGCGCAGACACTACTACTGGACATACAAACACTACAACTACTGGACATACAAGCACTACGACTACTGGACATACAAACACTACAACTACTGGACATACAGACACTACAACTACTGGGCATACAGACACTACCACTATTGGACAGGCAAGCACTACCACTTCTGGGCGTGCAGGTACTACTACTACTGTACATACAGACACTACCACTACTACTGGAAGCGCAGGCACTACTACTACTACGGAAAGTGTGGGCACCACAGGTTTTTATTTTTTTCCTTGTTATTTTAAATTTTCGCTGCTATATTTAATGCTAGTTTCGCTGCTGGTTTCCATTACCCCTTGTTTCACCAACTGATTAGTTACTAGTAAAGTGAATACCGGGTGTCCGAGGTAATTTTAAGCAACCACCAAGTGTAAATATTTTAATTTTGAACCATATTCCAATTTTTTAATATGATTTCTCATTTACTTAAATAAATAAAATACGGTAATAATACTGTAATTTTTTTAAAAAAAACCGCGTTATTTTCAATTTTCTATGCCGTTGACCATATTGTAAAACTTAATTTTATGTATGTTCTAAAGATCTACATAATTATTATTCTAAAGCTCTGTATCATTTAAAGTTCTGTAAAACCTACTCGTACAATGAATTTACAAGGTAAAAAGCATTTTTTTAAATAGCTTCACGTAAATCAGCTAAACAAGGCAGGATTGGATTAAGCCTTTTTGTGGACCTTAAAATTATCTCCGACAGCTGGTAAACTAAAAAAATTAAAACTAAAGGTTAACAGATACATCAGACGAATTTGTAAATCTGACGCGTTCGCATTATTGTTTTTTCCATGCATTTTACCAGCAAAACTTTAAAATCGAGATTAAATTTTTGTTTATTTTTCAGTTCCAGCAGAAACATATACGAGTACAACCCTTCAATCTAGCACAGCCGTAGCCACTACCACAGAAACTCCTGATAATATTAAAGGTTACTTTCAATTTCTTAAATAAAGGGCTTATAAGTCAAAAAAAAAATAATAATAAACATTATTTTTAGACAAATTGCTGGGCTATATGAAAAATACCAGTTATATAGGAATTCCAAGATTAATTGCACATGGTTTGAATTTGATAGCCAGGGATTGCATCGACATTTGTGGTTTAGCACATCATACCCAAGCAATTGTATTGGTAAGGCGACCCTTTACTTTATTCCATTGGGTTAACACTGGTGACTAGTTTATTATTTTTTTTTTTAATTTTTTTCAACCGTATCATGAGATATTACACTAATGATAAAACGTTATTTTACTTATACAGCGCGGGAGATGCATATGCTCGCTGTACAATTACCATAACATTAGTAGATGCGAGAGTGACGTAATACCCTGTTCTGAAGATGAGGGAAATGGCATTTGCGGTTGCTATGACAACGACACCAATCTCACCTATCAAGCTGTATACAGCATAAGTATAATAATAAAAAATAAAAAAAACATTCGCTTTCGGCACAATTGGAATGTTGCTCCAACAAAATCGGTGGCACCCAGTGCGCTGGCAGCATAGCAATGCCATCTCGCGTTATGTTATAGCCTATATTGGTTTAACCTAAAGATAAATTAATAAAATCATCTCCACCCGTCAACTATTACCCGCAGTAATCGACGTGCATGAGATCAGGGCGAGGCGGAGCTTCTGTGCTAGCAGCGCACCTTGAAATCATAAAATTAAGAAAAAGAGTAACGTTCCAAATGAGCCACGCTTTCATTTAATAAGTCCAGGAGAAAAACAATCACTGTTCATGTATACCCATTTTCATTTTCAATAATAAGACAAATGGAATGTAGCGTGGCATTATTATTTCTTTTAAACAGCGATTTCTTGGCTCTAGAAAGCCTTTTAGGACCACAAAAAAAACAAAAAACAGATTACCTATAGGAAAAGAATGGTTTCCAAAGTCTAAAGTCTATTGAAGAGAGTTACAATTCACAGTCTGTGTAAAGTTTATCAAAAATTCGTTTTGTAACTTTGATTGTTTTTCTATTGTTACTTCATATATGCAGTTGAAAAAAATAGACAAACAAACCTTCAATTAATTAAAGGTTACGCTTCATACAATGTGACTTTCGTCAACGCGAGTGTTACTAAAGCAAACACAAATATAGCCGTTAATCTTTTCAACAACAAAAATCAAGATGTGGGCCAAGTCGCTATTTTATCAAATAGCTTCCAAAATTCAAACTTGTAAGTATAATACTAGAACTAATAATAATTAACTGTGGTCATTTAACCAAATGTCTATAGCTTTTTGTTTTACACGTCGAGATGGTCAGAGCCCATTGATTACGTTCGAGTGACCATCGCCCCTTCCTCTGGCAAAAATCCAGTCTCGCTCAGTTATTCAATGGCAATACTTAATAATTACTCTATTAAACTTAACTCGGTTTTAAATAACGTTTGCAAATTCGGTTTAGGTAATTGTGGACATGATTAAACCGGTTTCGCAAAGGTACATTTTCAATTGCAGCGTGCATTTAACAACTGATCAGAATACAGTCAGCAGCAACGACTGCTTCAGTGATGGAAGTTCAAAGCTCACAATCAAAAGTCTCAATCATTTCATAATAATTTGCACTAGGGTGTGCATGCTACACTAAGAGGGTGTCCACTCTAAACTAAGAGCATGCATTCTGAACTTTGGGTGTGCAATATATGTACTTAGGTGTGCACCTGCATCTAATGCGTTTAAGGTATTAGTGAATTTTGAATTAAATACCTTAGACGCATTTTCAATTGGCTTACCAATGCATCCTCTTAATTATCCCTCAAAAATGTTAACTAAAGCACCAAAAACATCACTAACCACAAAAAAAAAAAAAAAAATAGTAAGATAATGTCGGTAACGTAGAAACAATAATAATCACTACCGTACTGGTACTTTCAAAAAAAAAAAAAAAAAACTTATAAAAAACTAAAAAAAATAATTAATAAGTTTTAAATAAGAAATTTACTATAATTATTTGTTTAAGGCAAATTTTGGCTTATTGGTTAGCGCGACACATTTTGAAAAATAGTTTTTTTAAACTCTGAATAAATAGACAAAATAGAAATAAGACTTTTCTAGTTAAATTTTAAAAAAGGTTCCTCTAACCATACATAACCTAATTGAACTAAAACCATTTCTTAATAAATTTTAATCCAAGTAAACATTATCTCCAGAATGAAAGTTTTTCTGGATTTACAAAATTAGTTCGACTAACGACACACATTTTCTACACTACGTACTTTCAAAAATTTCTAATTAATTTACTTCTGTAAACTTAAAATGTAGGTGACCCATATATTTGTCCGATTCGGCCCATTTACCAACCGAATAATATTGCATTTTGCCCAACTGCGACTCAAAGTTTGTTCTTGAAAAAAATTGTTTATTTCGATCTTGGTTTAATAGTAGTTTTCCTTACAGATTCGGATTACTGCGGTGATTTCAACGATACTAATGCCACTCAGTCATTCATTAGATTCTTCGGGATAGACTATTGTCACACGGTGCCCTTGCTCAATGGAGACTTAAACAAAGTTATCGGTATTTCGAGTGTGCAAAAAATCACTAGTTTTTGATTATAATCAATAATTATTGTTATAAAACAGAGTGCGATGCTCCGAGCTCTTTGCCACTCGGCGTGACTGTGGCTGCCAGGTCATCCTCCACAAATGTCCTAGGAACCAATGTCACTCTGTCCTGTGCTTGGGGATATTTCAACACCAGCAAAGCACTTGTTACACATTTAAACTTTACGTGTGAAAGTAGTGGATTCTTTTCTCCACGAAAAATTCCCCCTTGCATTCCAGGTACAATTAAATACTTATTAAAAAATTATAATCCTAATTATCGATAGAAGTCGCGTTTTAAAGTCGTCCTCAAAACTAGGCAATACTAAATGTTTTTGCGGTTTTAATGAATCTTTTTAACGGATTCCTGATTGCTTTTAACAATCTTTAGAATATTTTTAATGATTTACAGAACGTTTTTACTGATGGGTTATACATTTAATGGGCAATATAAAAGATTAGCAATTTTAGTTATAATCTTGCCAGCATTTTGCTGTTCATTTAAAAAAATTTTTTAATACTGTAAGCGTTTTCTGTAGCCTGCTTAAATGCTCCTCCTACTTCCGGTTCTAATGTGATCACCGATTTCGACCAAACTCACATTTACTTAAGCAACTTGAGTCACGTGACTTATTGCTGCAACGCGGGCTTTTTCAACGGCCTCAAAAGTAACTGGATGAGCGTGGAATGTGTCAACAACAACACCTGGAACTTGGATTACGTTCCCGGTTGTTCCAACAGCTCTGGTACCGCTACTAACTATACACTATAAAGACCTAAAAATAAAATACGTAAAACTAAGTTAATTTATGATTCATAGGTTTATCGGTGGTAGGCTCCGTTCAGCGAGGGCTCATAACTTGCCCTCAAGGTATAATTTAATTAAACTAGAACAATTAGCACAAAATCACTTTCACGTTCATTAAGTATTGATTGTTTACTTTTATAATGTCAAAATCAATTCCTTAACTAAAAACCCTTTAGAAATCTTTTTTTACTAATCTGTGCGTTAGTGCACTTCACTTACAGTACTACGCGCAAAGTTCATCAGGAGCAGTTTATTAATTACCTTTTATCAATGATAAAAATATAAATGAAAAGTTCTGTAGCATAAAATTAGTTGCACTCTGTGCCAGTGCAGATGCTCTAAAATAAAGACTAAACCTTCTAGGTAAGTAGACCATACGATTTAGAAGCAAATACGTGCTTTATTAATTATTAAATATTAGATTTTTAGAAATAAGATTCAACGCTGGATGAGTGAATCACGCTCTGAACAATTCTGGGTGTACAACCCGGCCCCGGTAGGACCTCAGTTGTGACATTGTGACCTCTCGAGGCTCTGTTTATTCCCCGCTGGTTATAATTCAAGTCAGAGTTAAGTCGGCAAAAACAAAACCAATATGGTCCCGAAGATACGCACTCTATTAATATTATGGCTCGTAAACATTCCATTAGGGAAGTAATTTATTTCGCATTCTACTGTATTGTTTTAAATAAAAAGAAAATGTAAAATAAATTAAATATTTTAAAATACGGCCATATTGATGAACCCGATAGTCTCGACTGATTTCACGCGATAATATCCCCCGGTAATACAATGTCATGTAAACTCATGCCAATTCTCTTTCTTTCGCTTTGCTTATTTTTTAATTCTCAGTTTCTCATATAACAGTTCTCATTATAATAAATGAAGCCCGTCAGCGAAATCACCGAAACCTCGAAACTTAATAAAATTCAATATTTTCCCCGCAAAATGTTTTTATTTTTAATTAATCGTAATTTATGCCGTAGTTCGTCATTATAATCGATTTTCATTGCTCATCCATAGCTCATCCTCCCGAAGCAAATGTTCCGTTGTTTGTACAATGCCATGTACTTATTTTCATTATTTTTACTGTATTTACTTGTTGCTTTCATAGACAAATAAAAATACATATAACACTAAGGTTAAAGCTAGGATTATAGGCCTACAGTAACTCCAAGCTCAAAGTAAAATGCAATGCTCATTTTTAACGACATAACCACGATGAAAGAGTAGACGTCATAACCCAGACAGGTGTCTCCCAACAGGTGAGCGAGAAAAACAAATTTATATTCAACCAAATTTAACATTCATTTATACACAATTAATAACATTATGGTCTTTGATCATACAATTTAACAGTTTTAATTACAGTACCTTTATCTTTGTCGTTTTTCATTAGGCGTGCTACTTTCGATGTAATGTACATGTACGTACCGGTAAGCTATATGATGGCGACTTCCATTGACCTTCGACCTCCGTCTCAATCATCTCTTTTACGCGAATTAAGTTCACTTAAACCGTGGCGACACTTTTAACATTCTTATTCTTCTTAAACACTTTCTAAATCCATTTTAAATTATCGGAATAGGTCACAATAATTTAGTGTGAAGTTTTTGTAATTTTGTTAAACAACTCTGAAACACACAAAGTTGTAGAGTTGGCGCAATCCAGGCAATGCATAATTTCCACGCTGTGGTTTATTAGAATGATCGCTAGGTGGCGCCCGTGTATGTAAACCAAACATGACGAGAGGACCGTAGGCTACAATGATTGTAGCCCTATGGACCCCAGAATCTTATTCTTCAAGTCATTTTGAATCAATGGTTTTTCATAATGCTGTAGTGCCTACTGTAAGGTTTTGCTCATAACTCGAAAACGAGTGCTTTGATTTGCATAAAAATTTATGTGAGAATGTAAAATGACCTCCTCTACACGATGGTGATGGCAATTTTAGTTTTTAAGTTATTCAGTTGAAAAGTGTTTCAAAAAACAGCGGTTTTGAATTGATTAAATTTCAGGTGAAAAACAAAAATTGTTTAAAAACATGTCAAATTGACGAGATCGAGGGAGGCTTTTGAACCTCATAATCGTATTCCTGAGGTCATTATACTTCGGAAAAGTCGCTTCCAAGTGAATTTAAAAATAGTTCACATTTTTATATGATACAGTATTGTATACAGTACTGAATAAATTTATGTAACATGCACGTATCCCACTCGTTCTCGAGTTATGAGCAAAGCCATTTTTAAAAACCATGTTTTTGGCCAAAAATCAAGAGGTGCGAGAGGCGATTTTGTCTATTTTCAATTTATTATAATTCAATTATTTTTACAGCTCAAACTTCGGGATCGAACTACTGGTTTTTGAAGCTGAAAAACTTACAAACTAGAATAGCACAAGTCAGCTAAAATAAGTACAGTCAGTCCCACTGAATTAGCCTCGATATTAAATCAATGCCATATTATGACAAGGCTCAAGCGAAAAAGGGCCAAAAAAACATAATTTTAATATTTTGATATTATTTAATAAAGCTAAAAATACAACACAAAATTTAATGCTTTATGTTCTATCTCAACGTTGCTTGTCCCATGAAAACTTCTCAGTATATGATATAGACATACAATATATTTACATAATAAAATTTGTTGCTAAAGATTTTCTTACTAATGAAATTTTTGATCGATTTCAATAACCACATTGTCGGCAAAATTTCCATACGTTTTCACCTTCGCGTAAGTTAAATTTATGAACTGAACATTTAAATCTTCGACCACAGATTCCGGCAGCTTTTTAAACATTCTATCCAGATTCGCGTAAATTGAGTCGTACTTCAAGCCCGGCGCAGGTATCTCAACATTTCGAATTTCCATCAGTTCTGGAATTGATTTCGTGACGTTTCTCTCAACCTCACAAGTAGTTACTGTACTTTCTTTCCGCCGTTTACTTCTTGCCTAATAAAAACTTATTATTAGCAAAAGCACACGCAAAAATTAATTTTTAATTATAATAGCCCACATAATCATGATAATCATAGCTATTGCTGGGCTTAAACCTTTTGCAGTTAGTAATTTTAACCTCCGTCTGGAAAATAATACAAATGTTTTGAGCTTCACCTACAATTCTTTTTGAAGTAATTGCTTTCTTTGGCAAACTTACCGATGTTGAACACAATTTTGAATCACAATCTTCCTCTTCAACGTGCTTTTCAACCACTCCATTCTGCTCGAGAATGACTAGCTGTGCGTTTCCATCTTCATCATCGTTCGGAGTTGGTGATGGCGTCACGTACAAACCGCTTGTAGTTCTAGAAATAAATTTTAAGTGTTAAAAACAAACATTACAAAGATTTTGTTTCCTTACGTAGTTCTCTTTATCTTATTATCGAGCAGGAATCTCAGACTTTCCCACAGCGGCCATGACTGCAGCTGGGCTTCAATCTCCATCTCTGAAATTCCTTCTCCATCCTCATCTGCTAATGATCCATCGATGGATTTTCCATTTTTATTTATCGCTCTGGTGCGGTAAGTTAAGGCATCGCGCAGTGCTTTCCAAGTTGATTTGCATACCGAAACTGAATTAGAAAATTCGGCATCAATAATAATTGTGCGCTAAAATAATTATATAGTGAATTCTAATTTATTAAGAAACAAATAGTTACTTTTACCTGGCATTTTAACAACTTGTGAGACCTTATTCCAATAGGAGTTTGAGACATCTCTTTTCATATAATGCTCGTTACTCGGGTCCCATATTGGCGGATATTTGTGGATTTCATTGGCTAAAAGTTTTCTCGTTTCTTCGTTGATTTTTGGTTGCGAATAAATCCTCCGGTTACGACTGAACATAATTCACGGTTAATTTTTTATACCACAAATTAAATATGCTTTTCTTCATAAGTTAGCAGCAATCATTTAATTACTCGCCATGCAACGCGAAGCTGAAAAATAAAATAAATAACGTATAATAAATAAACCTAAACCTTATACTTATATTTCAAAATTACAGTACCTTCGCTTGCAAAGACGGCTAGATAATTTTGCAGAATGATATTTGAAGCTTGCTGATTTAATGGATTCGAGCGGCAAAACTTTCAAAACTCCGAATAAATTTCACCACAATTTCACAACGATTTCACTCACTTGTGCT